>SJYQ01002291.1:124108-194839 GCA_006410935.1 Redunca redunca
CTCTTCCTGCTCCACTCGAGGCGGATGGGCAGTGAGGAGGTGGGGCCTGGGGTCTCCAGGCACAGGAAAGGCACTGTCAGCTGGTGGGTCTGGCTGGGGGTGGGGCGGGGGGCATTGTCCACTGGAGGGCACTGCAGCACCACCTTGGCCGCCTGTGCAGCCCCTCGGCCCGGAGCGGAGCAGCGTCCACTTCCTGGAACGCCTGGTGTCTCTAGAGGGAGACAGAGCTTGGCCAGGCTGGCAGGCGTCACCTGTGAGGCCTGAGCATCCTGCGGTGGGCTCTCTCTTTCTTTCTCACCCCCACGTCTTCATTCACGTGGACACACACAGACTCACACGTTCCCCCTCACTCACACTCATCCATATTCGTGTTCATAACCACACACAGAGGCACTCCTGGTCACACACGCCTTCACACACTCCTGCTCCCAGTCACGTGGACTCTCACACCCATGTCACACACACCCCGGTCAGTGACTCACACACACACATGCACACGCACACACTTTCCCCGCGTGGCCAGTGTGAGCCATGTGCCTCACATATGCCGGCGGGCCTGGAGCAGCTGTTTGTGTGGTGGGGCTGATGTAATGTCAAGAAATTTCATGTTATATTTAAAATGACACCTGTAAAAATAATCTTCAATTTGTAATTTAAATACTGTAATACTCAATTACGTGGACTGGCAGGAAGTGTCCCAGTGGCTTTGGAGAACAACATTCTTGTGTGCACTGTTCCCTTGTCCTGAGTTGGGGACCAGCCTGAGGACGCCTGCTGCCGCCTGGGCTCCCTGTGCCCCCGTCCTTCTGTGCCACCTCCTTGGATGCCTCCTGTGGGTTTACCCAGGTGCCCTCAAGACACAGTGTTCACTCTTGGGGGCAAGAGGGAGGCTCTTCAAGACTGTCCATGGCCCTGGAGGGCGTGCGTCTGTGGTCCTAACCCTTTCCTCTCTGCTGCACACCCCATAGGCCTTGGCTCCTTCAGGACTCAGCCCAGTTGGACAGTTGACCTGCCCTTGAACCCCAGCCCTGGTCCCACAGATCACAGTTCACGATACAGCTAGTCTCTAAGCGCAGCCTCAAGGCCCAGCCACCAGCGTCTCCCCTACACCAACCCACAGCTCCCAGTCCAAGCCGCAGACGCACAAAAGCCGCTCCTCTGGACCCAGCTCGTGGCCGGCATCCTGTAGGCACCTGACGCTGAGTGGGTCCCAGACTGAGCGCATCACCACTTTTCCCCCACACCTCCTCTGCTTCTCTCTCTGAGTGAGTACCACCCTCCTCCAGCCCCTAAATGAGCAGGTTGTTACTGACCTCCCCAGATCCTCCTCCCACCCAAACCCGAGTCCATTGTTTACCAAGTCCCGTCCCTTCTCCCTTCAAATGTTTCTCCAACCTGGTTCTATCCAACCTCTACCTGAGTGCCAGGCTGGCATCATTTGCTCCTTATCACTAGCCCCCTTCCCTCCCATTCACTTTCTGGGCCAGGAACACAGGAGGACGGCTCTAGAGCAGTGCTGTCCAATAGAGCTCTCTGGGATGATGGACATGCCCTAGATCTGTGCTGACCATTACGGTAGCCGTAGCCACAGGTGGCCGTCGGGTGCTTGAAGTGTGGCTGGGGCCACTGAGGCACTGTGTTACATTTTATTTAAAATTTTTTAACTAAATTTTTTTAAAGATATAGTTGACCCATAACATTATATTAGCTTTTTGATGTACAACATACTGATTCAATCTTTATGCTTATTGTGAAATGATTGCCATAATAAATCTAGTTAACATCCATCACCAGTCATAGTTACAAAATTTTGTTTCCTTATGAAGAGGACTTTTAAGATCTATCTTCTTAGCAACTTTCAAACATGCAAACAGTATTATTAGCTATAGTCACCATGATGTACATTACATTTTATTTAATTTTGATTAATTTAAACAGTGCTATGTGGTGAGAGGCATGGATCTCACCATGCCTGGCCCTTGCCTCCATGATCTTCCATTGCTCTGAGATTAAAATTTAGCCTCTATAATACAACCTGGGGCTTCCCTGGTAGATCAGATAGTAAAGAATCTGCCTCCAATACAGGAGACCTGGGTTCGATCCCTGGGTCAGGAAGATTCCCCTGGAGAAGGGAGTGGCAACCCACTCCAGTATTTTTGCTTAGAGAATTCCAAGGGCAGAGGAGCCTGGCAGGTTATAGTCCATAGGGTTGCAAAGAGTTGGACACAACTGAGTGACTAACACTTTCATTTTTAGTACAACCTGCATAGCCCTGCTCATGTGTCCAGTCTCAGGCTGTACAGCTTGCCCTGTGCTTCCTATGTTCCAGTCTACTGGACTTCCAGAAGTTTCCTAGTGTCCTCCTCTCCTGGACGGTGACATCCAGGAGGGGAGAACTGTCTTCTGCCTGTACCTGTGTCTTGCACCCGCCTCAGCATTTTGCACACAGTAGGTGCTCAGCTAGTGTCGGCTGAAGCATTAAATGGAAATACTGGGCTTCCTCAACAGTGAAGCAACTGAAATGGATGCAAAGCAGGGATGTTTCTGGATTCCTGGGGTCTCCTCTCCTGATGGCATCACTCTGTCAGGAAAGGAGGTGGTCCTGCCTTTTGATCGACAGCTCACTGCTTCCTCTTCTGTTTTTCTCCCTTTGCCCAAGAGACAGAGTTGTGCCAGCCTGTGCCCTTGGATGCTGTTTCAGGCTGCAGTTCCAAAGGCTACTTCTGGGGTTATTTGGGATGTAATACACCACCTCTCCTTCCTGCCGCCTCACACCACCTGTCCACCCTGCCGATACCACTTCCCCCAGGCTCAGCAAGCAGCCTAAGCATCAGGGACTGTTCCTAGGCACCTGTTGGCCCATCCAGTGGGACATGGATGGCCCTTGGCTGCCTTTGGTTGGCTGTACCCTCTCTAATATCTCCAGCAGAGTGGAAGCTGGGAGAGAAAGATGACACTCTTTCCAGAGGTCGGTGGAGAATGTGGGGTGTTCCCAGGCTACAGACTCTGCCTGGCTTCCAAGACTGCCGTGTCCTCTGTGGTTGACTGGGGCTTCTCAGCTGACTGTAGGGTCACATGTGGCCAGCACACCAGCAGAATGCAGCCCTGGAACATAGGCTGATCTCAGTCTTGCGTGTGTGCGCTCTTCCCGTCACAGCTGGTCCTGCCCATGGGTGCTGCCTCTGCCACTCTGACTGTGTGAACCTGAACACTAGGTTTCAGCACCCAGCTCTGGATACTAGAGCTGATGTCTCCTGCCTCCTTTGGTTTCCATGAGTGCCATCCTACAGGCTATAGCTCTGAGCACAGTGTCTGGCCCAGAGGAGGGGCTCAGCATACGGCACTTGCTCTTAATGTTTGCAGCATGCTTAACAAACTTTTCCAGAAAATTCTGAGCCATTGTGCATGATTTTTACCTGGCCAGCCCAAGCATTCTGCGACTTTCCTCCTTGAAAGACTGAAAGAGGCAGGGGTGGGTGAATCCCTTTTCACAGTAAGGATCCTAACAACTCCCAGCTGCTGAAGGCTGACTTTGTACTAGATATTCTCTGAGAAGCTTCACAAGCATCTTTTGTTGTTGTTCACTCTCTCAGTCATGTCCGACTCTTTGTGACCCCATGGACTGCAACACACCAGGCTTCCCTGTTCCCAACTCAAACTCATGTCCATTGAGTCGGTGATGCCATCCAGTCATCTCATCCTCTGTCGTCCCCTTCTCCTCCTGCATCTTTAGAATCTTTCTAATCTGTGCTGCAAACTTCAAGGGTGATATTAACATTCTCATTCTACAGACATGGAAGCTGGCTAGAGAAATAGAGTCAGTTTCCCAATCCACATAGTTAGAGCACGTTGGAGCCAGAATTGCAACCCAGGCTCTTTTTATAAAATATAAATATCCAAAGGCCATGAGATGGGGTTTTCACTGATCATGGCTGGGATGGAGGGCTTCTCAGAGTCCACAAAGTACTTCCATGCCCCTCCGACCCCTGCGAAGTGGGCAGGGTGCCAGTTGTTACTCCCATTTCACAGATGAGGAAGACCGGCTCAGAAGTAAGAGGTTCTCTGGTGTAGGGCTTAACATTTTGAACATAACAGGGCACCTCCTGGGTCACTGAATATCAGACTGTGTCCAAGAACCTCAGTGATGGCTAGAGATCAACCCCCTCCTGGGCTGTGGGTGCCTTGGGGTTTCTTCATGTCCACCTCCTTGTCCTCTGTCTGTTCATAGCACACTCAGTGGGAGAAATGTTTCTTGGACCTTGTCTTTTGGAATTCTGCATTTTTTCCTTATTCACACCAGCCCCGGCATCTCTAGAACTTGGTTTTTCTTGGAAGGGTTGCCTGTGAGAATGGGCTTTTGTTTGGATTTCTCTCTCCCTGGAGGGGTAGGTGGGGGAGCCAGGAGCCAACAGGTCAAGGCCCCTTCCTCCTATCCTCCTGGGACCTCTCTCTGTAGTCGAGGCCCCAGGAGGAGAGCTGGTGCCTTCCCTGGGAGGAGGGGCCGGAGTAGGACAGTTGCTTGCTTGAAGACTTCAGGTCCTTCTGGAAGACCAATCCTGGAAGCTTCTTGACCAGGCTGCTTTGGACCCATCATTCTAGTGGTTTCCTTGAAACCATTATATATGCACTGTCAACATCGGAGATCTAAACAGCAGGGGAGGGGTCCCTGCCTCTGTGTGTGTGGGTGCAAAATGAGATTGACAAGGCCTAGAAGTGTTTAAGTTATGGTTTCACTTGGCTCAGATGGTAAAGAATCTGCCTGCAATGCAGGAGACCCAGGTTCAATCCCCTGGAGATGGCATGGCAACCCACTCCAGTATTCTTGCCTGGAGAATCCCATGGACAGAGGAGCCTGGTGGGCTATGGATCAAATTCTGTTATTTAGATGCTTCAGAGAGGAACTAAAGCAGGGGATATGGGGAAGGCCTGTCAGGGAAGCCCCATAGGGTCCCCACTCAGTGACAGAAGTGGTTTTAGTCATTGGGAAGCCAGGCACATGGGAAATCTTAAAGGGGTAACTTTTCTATAAATTAACTTCTTAAAAGAATTTATTGGCCATGCCAGGTGGCATGGGGAATCTTAGTTCCCTGACCAGGGATTGAACCTGTGGCCCCTCTAGTAGAAGCACAGATTCTTAACCACTGGACCACCAGGAAAGTCTCCCCATTTTCCTTTTGAAGGACTTTTCGGTTTTTTCCAAGTTTAGACCTTTTATGAATAATTCTGCTGGGAGTAATCACATATAGTCATTTTGTGGACCTAAGTTTTAAATCTCCTTTGGGTTATTTCATAGGAGCAAAATCACTGGATCATCGGGTAGGTGGATGATTAATTTTATGAGAGATTGCCAAACAGTTTTCTAAAGTGGTTGTACCATTTTATGTTTCCACCAGCAAAGTATGAGAGACTCAGTTGTTCTGCATCCTTTCCAATATTTGGTATTGAGAGTCTTGTTTACTTTAGCTATTCTACTGGGTGTGTAGCTGTAACTCATTGTAGATTTAATTTACATTTCCCTGACCACTAATGACGTTAAATACCTTTTATATGTTCATTAGTCAAGTGCATTTCTTTTTTGTTAAGCAATCTAAGTCTTTTCCCATTTTTAGACTGTCTTTTAAAAATTCATTTTCAGGAATTTAAAAAATGTAATCTGAATTCTAGTTCTTTGTTGGATACATGTATTGTGAATATTTTCTCATGGTTTGTCTTTTCATTATTATATGTGTTTTAATGAGCATAAGTCTAATTTTGGAGAAGGCAATGGCACCCCACTCCAGTACTCTTGCCTGGAAAATCCCATGGGTGGAGGAGCCTGGTAGGCTGCAGTCCATGGGTCATTAAGAGTCGAACACGACTGAGCGACTTTACTTTCACTTCTCACTTTCATGCATCGGAGAAGGAAATGGCAACCCACTCCAGTGTTCTTGCCTGGAGAATCCCAGGGATGGAGGAGCCTGGTGGGCTACCGTCTATGGGGTCGCACAGAGTAGGACACAACTGAAGCGACTTAGCAGCAGCAGCAGCAGCAAGTCTAATTTATTGCTTTTTTATGCTTAGCACTTTCTGTACTCTGTCGAGAAAAAATTTGCCTGCTTCCCAGTTCTAAATACTGCCCCCTAGGCTTTCTTTTTTCTTTTGGTTTTAGCTCTATATTTCAGTTTGTAAAAAAATCTTGAGTTAATTTTGGTGTGTGATCTGAGACATTGGTTGAATTTCACTTTGTGATGGTGGAATTCTGCATATGAGCATTTGCTAGGTGCCTCTTCTGCAGAGGGAAAGGGCTGGTCACCGGCTCCTTCACCAAGGGCAGCACAAAGCACAGCTGTCCTTGGCAGCCTCTGCAGGGGCATGCTAATTTCTACCCTGTGGGTGCACTTCTGGAAGTGATAATTAAATAATTAGTCATTATCCTGTGGTCATGGATGGCTCAGATGGCAACCTGAAGAAATCTATATGAGGGAGAGCCTTTCTTGTGGGTCAAGGAAGCCTCTTTGGAGGAGCTTCTTGAGATGGGCTTTGAAGAATGGAGAGAATTTTGGTGTGATACATGTAGGAAATGAACTGAAAATCAGTAGTACTGTACCTCTGTCCTCAGCTGTGGGAAAGGAGCTCAGTTTGATACAGATGCATCCAGGTACATGCACTCACTCACATGTATGCACACACATACATATATATGTGCACATATGTCTGTATACATGTGTCTACATTGAGAGTCCCTTGGACTGCAAGGAGATCCAACCAGTCCATTCTGAAGGAGATCAGCCCTGGGATTTCTTTGGAAGGAATGATGCTAAAGCTGAAACTCCAGTACTTTGGCCACCTCATGAGAAGAGTTGACTCATTAGAAAAGACTCTGATGCTGGGAAGGATTGGGGGCAGGAGGAGAAGGGGACGACAGAGGATGAGATGGCTGGATGGCATCACTGACTTGATGGCTGTGAGTCTGAGTGAACTCTGGGAGTTGGTGATGGACAGGGAGGCCTGCCGTTCTGTGATTCATGGGGTCGCAAAGAGTCGGACACGACTGAGCAACTGAACTGAACTGACTTTTTTTGGTGCTTAGTTGCTCAGTCGTGTCTGACTCTTTATTACCCTACTTTATTACTGTAGCTCGTCAGGCTCCTCTGTCCATGGGATTTCCCAGGCAAGAATACTGGAATGGGTTGCCATTTCCTTCCCCAGGGGATCCTCTCGACCCAGGGATCAAACTTGCATCTCCTGTGTCTCCTGTATTCTTTACCTGCTGAGCCCCTGGGGAAGCCCCACATGTGTCTATATNGATGGGGGACAGTGTTTGCTGGCTTGAGCTCTTGACTCAATGCAAGGCTGGAGTCCTCTGGCTTCTTTTTGGGGTTTTTGTGGACACACCCTGGAACCCTTGGTGCTGGAGTGTCCCTGGGGAGGCCTGTGTGTGACTCTGTCACTTTATCATTGGCAGCGGTGCTTCTGAATCTGCTGGCACTGTAGCTGTGAGGTTCCCACAACTCAGCATGCCCTGGAGCAAAAGGACCCGTCAGAGCATGCTGTTCTTCTTGGAGCCTGAGTGTCCCTTGCAATTAGATTCCTTTTGTTTATTTTCTCATAGCCTTAGTGATGGGTTCCTGCTGACTTAGAGAGAAGCTATGTGTCCTGTGGAGGGGGCAGAGAAGGGCTGTTTTTTTAATCCAAATTTGGGGAAGTTCTCCATGGCCCCCCAGCTCTGCAGGGGGCCTGGGCAGAGCTCAGCTCCTGTCCATCGCTGCAGGCTACTCGCCACTGGGGAGGCTCAGGACAGGAGGGTGAGCTCTGAGGTGCTGGCCGAGGTGACCCGGGCCTGGCCTGAAAACAGAGCTTGGCTCCAGGGCCTGCTTTCTGGAAGCCGGTTTGAATCATACACTGGGCTGGTCCATGTCGATATCCAACTTGGGCTCGGTTGGCACGTTCTGCTGGAATGCTTTCTCTCTTGGCCCTCTTTATCATTCACACCTCACTCGTGGAGACCCAGCCTGCAGAACCTCTTCTAGAAAGTTTTTCCCGACTGCCCCTGCCCAACGTAATTCAACTCTGCGGTCATAAAAGGGCCTTATTATACATCATCAGCCTTTTGGCCTCTCCTTGCTTTGGTCTCCAGTGTTATCTTCCATTTGTACTCCCCAGGTGACCTTCTACTTTTCTCTGATGTGTGAGTGCTATGTCTTCAGTGAGAGTGGGGCCTGAGACCATGCCTTATTCAGCCCTGACTATCCTGGGCAAGTAGCACCTCACAGGAGTTTATGGACAGTTTCAGGGCCACCCCCACCACAAAAGTTTCTGTTGCTTCCAGGTCAGACTCACTACTCTGCCCTTTGTGCATGCAGCCTTTTCTGTGTGGATGTCTCGCAGGCGCACATACACTGGGACACTTATTTGTTTAGAGGTTTCTCACCTTCTAATGACGTACGAACCCTCTGAGAACAGAGATTACGGTTTGAATCATCCTAGCTTCCCTGTGTTTAATGAACTGACAGGTCAGACCATATTCCACAGGCATGGGAGCCACCAGGTTGCTGAAGTTCTGTTACCAGAGAGGAACTCCCAGGCCAGCACATCATTCTGAGCCCAGGCAGTTGTGTCACCAGACAGACTCCATGGTCTGGACCAGTGGGTAGTGTGGAATTTGCTCTCCTGCCTACTAGGGTCTGGTTGAGCTCTGCTCCTTTTGGGAGGCATGAGTGAGTGCTTCCAGATGGAGCAGAAACAAATGTACTCCCCAAACACTGCTTCATGACCCTTCCAAGACATCCATGTCCCACCTTGGTGCCTGCTGTCAGCAGCACTGAAGGAGGAGATGGGTGTTCAGGTCCCTAGCCTGGTAGGTGACGCACAGTATGTGCTAAATGAAGGTTGATTCCCTTTGTCTCCATCTTCAGGGAAACCAATGAGAACTTACAGGCACGGGAGCCTGTAACTCACAGGCATTGGCCCCTGTGGGTTATGATTTAGAACCGAGGTATCAGTGAAGGAGTGAAGTGTTAGTTGCTCAGTCGTGTCCAACTCTTTGTGACCCCAGGAACTGGGGCTTGCCAGGCTCTTCTGTCCATGCGATTCTCCAAGCAAGGATACTGGAGTGGGTTGCTATTTCCTTCTCCAGGAGATCTCAACCCAGGGAAGAACCCGAGTCTCCTGCATTGCAGGCAGACTCTACGGTCTGAGTCACCAGGGAAGGCACCAGTGAAGTCTAGCTTAAAAAAAAAATGATCTCATCACAGGGTTTCCTGGAGTCTGGAGTTTGAAAATTTTCTTTCCCTTGTCATTCTCTGTTCTCCCTTCTCTGGTTCTTAGATGTCCCACTTAAGGCCTGGACTTGTGTGCCCTGGGTGAGTCTTTCTTCTCTATCTGGGCTATGAGTTACTGAAGGCTGAGATCCTGGCCAATTTCCAGGGCCCTAGGCACAATGGCTGGCTCTCGGACAAGTATGGGGTGATGGTCACTAGGGCTGATCTGGGGAGCTGTCTGGTGTTCCCTAAGTTTCTCTTTCCGAGTTTGCATCGGTCAAGAGCTCCCCACAGTCCAGATGATGGAGGTAGGGGTTGGCCGGAGTGCATGGAGATGCAAGTGGCACCACTGTACCTCCATGGGGTGGAGGCATGCTGGTTCAGCCCAAGGAGAAGTCTGGTTCGCTCCTGCACACAGAGTGGTGGCCTGGAGGGCCTGGCCCACATGGCCGATGAGAAACTTCCTGACTTTTAGAGACCCATTGACCTCTGGCCATTTCAGGCTATTCCCCAGGTCCCTGGCAGAGCTAAGCTTGTTCTGGGCTTTCCAGAATGTGCTTCCCATCAGCCTTCCCGCAGCTCATGTGGGCGTTTGAAGTGGAGAGTGAGGTAAGATGATACCCGCTGTAGCGCAGAGTCCAGTGGAGCCTAGCAGCCCGGCCCTGATTACACAGCTCCGCTCTGTGACCGGCCTCATGGCTGACGTACGGGGGGACTGGGGCCGCGTGTGATTCCCAGGAGAGGTGAGCTCAGATCCAGGGCTCGGGCCCCTATGGGCGATGGTTATTGCAGTGTGTGTGCACTTGAATGACATCGTGCTACGGAGTGCAGGAATTTTTTTTTTTTTTTTTTTGTCAGTCTTTTAACACAAGTTTATGTTTTTCAGACCTTAAAACTGCAGGTCATTTTTTACATTTGCTATTGAGAGCAGATGTGACTGATCCCTATCGGGTTCTACTGAAAACCGGTGGGTTCGTGGAAGGTCAAATGCAGAATGCCTTTCAATCTCCATTATTATTTCCTCCACTCAGTGGCCTCGGCAGGAAGCCCGTGCTGGGTAATGGTGGCCTTTCGAAAGTTCTCTACCTGCTGCCCCAGCCTCTGACCGTAGGTGACCTGTATGCTGTGAACCACATCTAGCCTCAGTTGTCAGCTGGGGCAGAGAGCCTGGTCTGTGAGGCAGGAGACTTAGTGCTCTCCGTGTCTCAGTTTCCCCATCTGTACAATGGGAGTATGCATTGGGAGACAGTGACAAATATTGTGAGATCCTCATAACATGGCTGTTCTTCAGTTGGTAACTTGGGTTTGGAGAGCCCCAGGTGGAGAACCCTGTCTTTGCTTGGCACTGCTATGCATGGCTCCAGGGGTTTAGGGATGTTCAAAAAGGTGCAGGTTGAACCGGCAGGAGGGACAGGTTTACTGTTGCTTAGAAGAGAATTGTGAGGCGTGGGCTGTAGCCCACCAGGCTCCTCTGTCCATGGGATTCTCCAGGCAAGAACACTGGAGTGAGTTGCCATGCCCTCCTCCAGGGGATCTTCTCAACCTAGGGATCCCACCTGCGTCTCCCACATTGCAGGCAGATTCTTTACCATCTGAGTCACTTGGGCAGCCTCAAATACACTGCCTCCAAAATCAAATTCTCTCCTCCTTGGAAGTGCTGGGGCAAGGGTGGGCTTGGTTAGGGGCAGGCCCCTGTTAAAGACCCTTGTTTGGTGTCCACGGTTTAGGTGAACACTGACCTTGAGAAACTGAGTTTGGGATCCTGGTGCAAAGGCCATGGGAAAGGGCCCAAGCCTCAGAAAAGTCCCAAGACCCCTGAGGAGACTGCAGCCCCCCGAAAGGAAAGACCACATTCGCTTCTGAGAATGGAGTCAGTCCAGGCTGGTGCGACAGAGGCATGGCAGGATCACCTCATTGAGCTGCTGCCATGACTACGTGATGAGGTAGTTGGGGAAGGCCTTTCGACTCGGACAGCAGGTATGGCAATAAACAAGCCCCAGGGGGATTAACTTTCTGACCATCAGGCTTCTTGCTTCCATGGGAGTTAATTCACACATTCATTCATCCACGCGTGGTTGACTGATCTACCCACCCACCTACGCCTGCATTCACTTAGCGAGCATCTGTGGAGCACTTTCTGTGCCCAACTCCCATTAGAGACCTAATGATGGGTGGCACAGTCTCTGCCCTTGGGCTCAGAGTGGGCAGCTGAAGAATGCACTTGAAAGGGTACAGGCCGTGAAGGCACTGGGAGTGGAGCAAATCCCCAGGGGCAATTCCAAGGGGAAATCGTTCGGAATACCATGGGCCTGGAGGAACAGGAAGGAGTGGGAGTGAATGGAGGCAGGTGCCAGGAGGAGGCTGCTGGGTTCTCGGCATCTAGTAACTCTATTTTCCTTTTAGTAGCTTCGGTAGCCGCAGCTACTAATGGGACACCATTGTGCTGTGTACCACTGAAAGGGGTGGGCATTCAGGTGTGTGTGTGTGTGTGCACACGTGTGCATAGTAGGTGGGAAGGCTTGGGGTCTCAAGGCAGCACTTCAGAATTTGAGCATTTGGAAAAAAAGTGGTTCATATTAAAGGAGATTATGTATTCCTTGGCTCACTTATATTATAGATTTATAGAGAAAACATAGATTCTTTTGAGAAAATTGTCCCTCCCTTTGACCTGAGAACATCCTTTTGTCCACAATGCATGTTCTTGGGCACTTGATGCACAGTGGCTACTCAGAAAGTTTTGCTGGCCAGGTGAAACTGATTGTGTTATGTAAGCTGTGGAAATCTCAGCACAGAGGGAGGAAGAGGAGTCTGGAATTAACTGAGCTTTGTCAGTGGTGGCAGGAAGGGCAGGGCCTTCATTTTATCTCCGAGTCTTTAGTCTCTGTCTCTAACCGGGACCACTAGTCACCTCACAGCTGAGGCCAGGGTGTCCTCTTGCCAGCGCATGCCAGGAGGACTGTTCTTCTAGCTCTTTCCATCTACATCTCAATGGCCTCCATCCCAAGACTCAGATGCTGTGGCTGCAAAGCCATCTCCATCATACCTGTCTTTCCCCTGCCTCACAGGGATGGTGTGGGGACCAGATGAACTCATAGGATGTGCTCTGAGATGGTACGGGCTCCGGCCTGTGTGCTCAGCCTGGCGTGTGTGGCGTGCAACTGACAAAGAGGTGAACGTTTTGGCAGAAAGCAGGCTCTTTGTTTTCCAAAGGGCACCTTCTCCAGACACCTCAGGTTGGCCTTACTTTCGAGAGAAGTCAGCAGTGTTTAACACAGGGCTCCGAGCAGATGGAGGCCAAAGAGAGTCCTTCCTTGGGACTCACGGGAAATTTGGCAAGCAATATTAATAAAGGCATCTTTCTTTTTTCTTTCTTCAATGTAAAATGCCAGGTTATGGTTGGCTAAAGTGTTGTAGCATCAGAGCCAGTTAATCTTCTGAGTCCATAATTTTTATGGGCACTGCAGGAGCTGTCCTGGCTTTTTGTTCTCAGCAGTGGGATATCAGGATTTGTATCCTATGGTATATCCAGAGAATAATTCTCCTCTCCTTTGATGTTCCTTGGACATCTTGAGGCACTTAGGGGTGCATTCTCAGGGAAGTTTGGAGGACATGGTTGCAAGACCCTCATTATGTTATTAAAATAGATCCAGTAAGGAGGACTGGGGATTCCTCGAGCAGAAAGAGGCATCTTCGCTAAGTGGAAGCCTGGTTCCAAAGTCACTCTTTTCCCTGGCTTCTTGAACCAAGAACTCTCTTTTATTGGGCAAAAATAGGATGTTTTTCTGCCTGTGTAATAGTTTCACAGTTGGAGGTTAACATGGATCGTTTTTCCTGACATTTGGAAAATCGTATCTTAATGAAATGTAGTTTAGATTAAAAAAAAATAACCCCACCCATACATTGTTGGCTCATAACTTTGAAATTTGTTTAACAAATCTGCTGTTCTTTTGGGATGATGGTAACTGTCTCCTTAAGTAGCATTTCTTCCAGGGTCTTTGCGCAGCCTGCACAGCCCAGCCAAGGTGATGTTCCCAAGGGGCTATTTTGAGCATAGTTCTGCTCAAAAGGCTTCGATGGCTCCCCACTGCCTCCAGAAGAAAGCACAATTAGCCCAATCAGGCAGGTCCTCCTGGTCAGTCCCGTGGAGCCCTTCCAATCCCACCTACCAGGTGGGGAGCCTTCCAGCAGCCTGGGAGCCTCCTTATTGCCCTCTAACACACCGGGTGCTTCTCAGCTCCCTCATCTCTGTTTCTGCTGCAACATTTTCCAGCATTTCTCTTCCCCCATCCCCTCACCTTCATCTGTTATCATTCAGCTCACTCCCTTGTCTGGAACAAGTCTCACCCCTTTTGAGAAGCCTTCTCTGATCAAATTAGCCCTGTGTGTTTCCTTTCCTCCTCCCTGATTTTACACTGACATCACAGAGAGGCAACCAGGGTTTTGGGAAGAGTCACACAGCCCTGGGTTTCAGGCTTGCTGTGTGACCTCAGGTGACTTTCTTAACCTCTCTGATTCTCAGTTTCTTTGTCTGTACAATGGGAACTTACCTACCTACCTTACAAGTCTGCTGTTTGGGTTCATGAGACAATTCAGATGAAAATTATTAGCACAACATCCAGCACTTGGCAGGTGTACTCAGAATGTTTCTTTCCCATTTTCTGGCACTTACTGCCTTCAAATAATTATATTCACCGGAAGCCCTGCCACACCTCTGCTCATAAGCTGCTTGTTCTTGGACAGTGGGGACTCATATTTTCACAGTGCCTTGCACAAGGCTGATCAAGACACCTAGCTCAAGAGTTCCTCAGCGGATGAACAATTGCGTGTAAAGAAGGCTGCAGGGCTTCTGGGCGAAGTTTCCAGGTGCCCGTCACATCACAGCTGACTAGTCCCCTGGAGGCTAACCCAGTGCCACTCAGGCCTTGTGTTAATAGAGCTGATTGAAGTATCTCTCCTCTTTTCCAGGATGGCCCTGGGAGTCTCTGCAGGAATTTCGAAGAGGAGAAGCTGGCTCCAAAGCACGGCCTATTCCTGGGGTCTCAAAAACATGTTAGCAGTGAGCCTATGGAGAAGGAAATGGCAACCCACTCCAGCATTCTTGCCTGGAGAATCCCATGGACAGAGAAGCCTGGCAGGCTACAGTCCATGGGGTTGCAAGAGTCGGACATGACTTAAACCACCACCGCCAGTGGGCCTAACCAGCAGTCTCTTGATCAGCTGATCCGACAGCCTTGCCCATGTATTCCAGGAAAACCACCTCAGAACACTTGGGTTGCGTGATGGGCTTCAGTTCTTTACCAAGGGACGGGTAGGAGGACATTTCAGAGATGAGGGAAAATGGAGTCAGGGCAGGAGAGCTCAGGGAGGCTGGGCGTCCAGGGTTGGTGGCTGGCCTGGGTCGGGAGGGCAGACAGTGGAGGAAAGGGCTGGGGGACTGACCTGCACCTTGTCTGCACAGTCTCGTCCTGACGAGCTAGGTCGTCCCTCACCAGGCATTGTTCAAATCCCCCCCAGCCCCGGGAAGCCTTCTCAAATCCTTCACTCAGAGGCATCCACCCCGCGTTGTGCTGTCCTCTCTGGGCTTTTCCTTGCATTCACATGGTGCCTGTCGCCCTCCCCAGACCCCAGAGAGCCGAGGCAGATGCCCTGTCTAAAGCACTCTACCTCTATCACCTCCTTCCTAGCATCGTGGGCGGAGAATCTATTGTGTCCGGGGCCTGTTCTAAGTACTTGCTATGGATTCTCTCATTCAGTCTCTACAAGAAATGCAGGAGGTAGGACGTATCTGCAGCCCTATTTCATAGATAAGAAATCTGGGACCAAGAGGTTGAGTGATTTGTCTCCCATCATACAGCCTGTTATGAAAAGGAGCTGGAATTGGAATCCAGTCTTGCTCTGGGATTTGCAGCCCCACTCATCAGGTTATTCTGTCTCCTCCACTGATAGGGGCACTCCACAAATGGCAGTTATTTTCCCATTACTGTTGTTATTGTAACAATATCAATATTGATGCTGACGATACGCTAATACCTACTGCTATGGCCCTCGACTCCTGCTGCTCCTACCATATCCACAGCTACCGCTCTCATTGCCCCCTGGCTGGGCCTGGGAATCTTGAAGGGCCAGAAGTGGGGAATTCATCTTTTGTTGCCATTCTTTCCTTCTGCCGAGATAGCCTGGTTGCAGGCATGGGCTCTGAAGCCGGGTTCCCGGCTCTGTCTCTCACCAGCTGTGCAACACCGGGCAGGGTTCTTCTCTTTCTGAGCCTGCGTGTACTCTCTGTAAACGGTGATTACAGTGGTGTGCCTCCCTCGCAGGGCTGTTGTGAGGATGGAGAGGGTTATTACACACTGAGCCGACTTGGAACAACAGATGGACACACAGCAAGAGCTCATGTGCTGCCCCTTCCATTCTCCTTCCTTCTCCTCTGCCTCCTGCACCTTCTCTTAGCAAGTTCTCAACGATTCTTACTGGGGAGAAGTGTCAAGAGTGGTCAGAGATGTGCCTGAGAGCTTTGTCTGGGGAGCTGGGACACAGGGGTGTGAGGATGACGGCTCTCTCAGAAACCATCACTGAGAGGCCAGTGTGTGCCTATGGTGCCGAGCAGCTCTGAGCTTGACCATGATGGACAAGCCAAGGCCATTTCCTGGAGACCCTGGGGTGGGGTGCTGGATGAGATTCTATTGGACAAATCCCTTCTTGAACTGGACGGAGGAGAAGCAGCACTGGGAGGCGCTGGGGACTGGTAGGGATGCTCTCATGTAAGCCAAGGGAAGACAGGAAAAGACAAGCAACTGAGTGTGGAGTATGGGGGAGAGGGGATGTCGCTGGGTAGGGTGGGGATCAGAGGGAAGACTAGGAGGTGTTTCCTGAAGGATTCAGGGCTGTGGCAATAATACATATGCAGATGGTAAGTCAAGCCAGGCACAGCATCCCCGATGAGGGGTGGTGGGGAGAGATGAACTCGGCTCTCTGAATCTTTCCAGCACTTGCAATCTCTCTCGCCTCCGTGGCAGGACCAAGAGCTTGACATCAAAGGGACCTGGCTTCTAAATCATAGCTCTTTCACCCCAGTAGTGCGATCACAGGGTCTGGGGCAAGTACTCACCTTTTTCTGATCCTCAGTTTCTTCTTCTGTAAAGTGGGGACAACAACACATACTTCACTGTGTTTCCATGAAGATTAAATGACATGATGTTTGTAAAGGGTGTTTTGCATAGAAGACCGTAAATAGAAGTCTTTTCCTCCTTTAACCCTGGTTCTCAATGTGTGGTCCCCAAGCTGGCAGTACCAGCATCACCTGGGAATTTATCTGATGGGTAGATACTCAGGCTCCATTCCCCACCTATTGAAGCTAAAATCAGAGGTGGGGCCAACACCCTGGGCTTCAATGAGCCCTCCAGGTATTTCAAGGCCAGATGTGCTGATCTGAAAAGGCTCAGGGAGAAAGGAGAGAGCTCATGGGTGGCTGCTCAGTGCAGGGGCCAAGCATAGTCAGCCCTCAGTGTCTGACAGCTGCCCCTCTTCCCTCCTACCTGGGCAAGAGTTTTACCTGAAGAGGTTAATGCTACCGCAGACCTCCGGGAGGTGAAAGGGCCTTGTTCCCCTGGAGGATAGACACATTATGACGGCTTCATTTGATTAAAAGGGGATGTTGATCATTAGTTATGACCCAAATTTCTTCTCCCCAGCAATCACTCAAAGTGTTCCCAGATGCTCAGGGGGCGATTGGTTACCTGCAAACACAACATCCCTTTATAACGAGGATGCTCTGGCTGAGGGAGACTCTAGCGGCCTCCCCGCCCCCTCGGGCCTGCCCTGCTGTGTTTGATGGAGTGAATGATGGAAGGAAAACATATGCATTCCAGATTGGACCTGCAGAGTGGGGCTTGGAGAGGCTGCCTGCTTCCAGCAGCAGCTGTGGGGGGCAGGGGGAACACTGCAAGTATTTGTTGGTCCCATGGGGCTAATTATTGACTTTCAGAGGCAAGTAGCCGCCCTAGTTTCGGTGAGCACTGTTGTTCATTACTGCATAATTAAGCGGAAGGGGGAGCAGCCTTGGTGGGGAGCAGGCAGAGGGAAGGCCAGATGTAAATAGCTCCAGCACTTCTGTCTTGAACACTGGGCACCAGGGCTGAGGTCAGATATTCAGCTCTTGGACCCAAAGGGGGAGGGTGGCTTTAAAGATTGCTGCCCCACGTGGCTTAAGGTGGGCTGAGTTTTGGAAAAGAATGAGGTGTGCTTCTAAGCTCTGGCGGCAAACTGGAATCTTACATCTGCTACAAGATGGGAAGATAGGATGAGCCTCCCAAGGCCTCTGATGATACAATGATCTTTAAAGGAAGTTCATGGATGGTGGGAGGTGGCAGAACCCCACCAATGGGAGGAGAGGTGGGGTTTGCTCTGCCCCGACCAGGATCCTGAAGGGAGACAGGGCACCAGGCTGCTGAGGATTTAAGGGCTCTGCCCGGTCAACTGCGAGGTGGGAGACAGGAGACTGGAAAACTGAGCTCTCTTGAAGGCTGTGGTTACAACAGCTCTTTCTTGCAAGGAGCTAATGTGTCCTAAGTCCTTGGTGCCACCTGCTTAAGCCCAGGAAGTCTCAGGCCCTGAACTATTCGGGGAGGGGCTAAAAGCTGACAGCAGGGAGGGAGCCCAGGGGGAAGGGTGAACAGGGGAAGGAGGAGATGGGAAGGGCCAGGGAAAGCCTGGGAGCTGCTCCCCTGCGTCATGGGGCTTGGAAGATTTCAAAAATCTTTGGTTTGAGAATGGCTTGCAGATAGAACAGGAGACTGTAAAGCCCTGGCCTGGGAATCAGGGGCCCTGGGTTCTAATCGAGCCTTGCCTTTAACTGGCTGTGTGACCTTGAGGAAGTTCCTGCCATTTTGGGGCCTTACTGCCTTATCTGTAGAACCAAGGAAGGAGATGAATGTGCTTAAGGACCTGTTTGAAAAGGCTGGTTCCTGGCCTATCCCATGGATAGAGAAAATGGAATCGGTGTATTTATTTATTTATTGAAGGATAATTGCTTTACAGAATTTTGTTGTTTTCTGTCAAACCTCAACATGAATCAGCCACAAGTATACATATATTCCCTCCCTTTTGAACCTCCCTCCCATCCCCACCCCTCTAGGTTGATACAGAGCCCCTGTTTGAGTTTCCTGAGCCACATGGCAAATTCCCGTTGGGTTCTTTGGAAGGAATGATGCTAAAGCTGAAACTCCAGTACTTTGGCGACCTCCTGCAAAGAGTTGACTCATTGGAAAATACTTTGATGCTGGGAGGGATTGGGGGCAGGAGAAGAAGGGCATGACAGAAGATGAGATGGCTGGATGGCATCACCGGCTCGATGGACTTGAATCTGAGTGAACTCCGGAAGTTGGTGATGGAGGCCTGGTGTGCTGCGATTCATGGGGTTGCAAAGAGTCGGACACCCTCTCCTCCCCTCTCCCCATGTCCATAAATCTATTCTCTATGTCTGTTTCTTCACTGCTGCCCTGTAAATAAATTCTTCAGAGAATCGGTGTATTTTTTTTCTCCTTGATCCTAATGATTCCCTCTCTCTTGGTTTCACCTGTGGGTGGGAGGTCAGTGTGAAATGACAGCCACAGAAAGAGGTGGAGTATATAATGTTCAATGGTCAAGGCTGGGGCCGTGCAGGCAGCTGTGTTACTGGCTTCCCGGAATAAGCCTCTAGCAGGAGGGAGAGGAGAGACCCTCGAGAATGGACTATTTCCTGCCATAGCAGCAAACAATGGATGTCAGCGATTGCAGCTCTCCAAGGTGAGCCAAGAGGGCAGCTGGTGAGCCCTGAGGAAACTCAGGATGGAAAGGAACACCTGCCATCTCGCAGCCATCAGACTGAAGCCACAACCTGTGGTGAGCCCTGAGAAAACTCAGGATGTAAAAATACAGGATACTGTCCCCAGATAGCTGAGGTGCATATCAAAGGCATGACTTCAGTGAGCCCAGACTTTTGCATCTTCCCATACATAGAGAAGCGTTAAATTCCTTAACTTGGGATATCTGTGTTTTTGTTGTTGTTGTTGTTAATTAGCAGTAATCTTTTGATGTTCCTGATACCTGCCCTTGGTTGCAAAACTCCTCTATACCCTAGCTTTGCCCCCTCGCCTCCTCAGAGCAGTTCTCTTAGGGTTACTTGAGATGCTGCCTCCCAACATGAAGTCCTAAAAATTCACATGGAAAAAAACATAACTCTCAACTTTTAGTTTGTGAATATATTTTTAAGGCGACACCCTTAAAAAAAAATACATTCAATGTTGAACCAAATATCTGAACAGGTTTTATTTCCTGCACAGAAACTTCCTCATCTCCCTTAGTCGGCTCAAGGAGGAAGGTGGGCATTTGTGAATGTCTTAGGAAGGACTTCCTGGTGGCTCAGTGTCTCCCTACAATGCGGAAGACCAGGGTTCAATCCCTGGGTCCGGAAGATCTCCTGGAGAAGGAAATGGCAACTCACTCCAGCATTCTTACCTGGAAAGTCCCATGGATGGAGGAGCCTGGTAGGCTACAGTCCGTGGGGTCGCGAAGAGTCAGATATGACTGAGCGACTTTACTTTCTCTTCTTTAGGAAAGAAAGGTATATTAGTATCCTGTTGCTGTGCGACAAATTAGCACAAACTCAATGGTTGAAAACAACACAAATTTTGTTATCTTACAATCGTGGAGGGCAGAATTCCAAAATGGATCTCACTACTGGCTGAAATCAATGTGTTGGCAGGGTTGTGTTCCTTCGGGAGGCTCCTGGGGGATCTCTGTTTCCTTGCCTCTGTCAACTTGACCTTGTTTTAAGGTCAGTTGATTAATCCGTCTGCTACCTCAATTCCCCTTTGCCACCCAGTGTAACATAGGAACAGTTTCCTGGAATGAGGACATGGGCCTCTTTGGAAAGCCATTGTTTTGCCTACCACAGATATTAACTGGCAAAGGGCAGTGCTAATCCCAGATGCTACAGGGTCCGAGTGAGAGTGGCCTCTTATTTGGTTCCTGGGCAGCCTTCTGTGTTGGGGGCACTCTCCTCGCCCTGATGTGGGCCAGGTGCCTTCTCCAGGAGCTCTCTTTCCCACAAGAAGGACTCTCACTACACTGTTGAGCACCCCACATTTTTGTGGTTGCCTAGGCCTATGGATATCTGGAAGTAAACCTTTCCCAGGCTGAAGAAGAGCTTAGATTTTAGTCCTTAACTTTCTGGGGGACTGTGGAGGTGGTAAGAAGGCAGAGGTGGGGAGGTCCAAACTGCAAGTGAACCCAGTTCATTCATTCCATAGAGACAGGCTCATATGGGCCCATTGAAATCTGTTAACTCTTTGCCTGCTGGGTGAAGCTTAACTTCTTTTGAAATGTCAACCTCTCAAAACAAGGGGCCATGATTTGCTTACCACCGGGTTTTCCTCAGCTGAATTTATTATCCGAGAGATGTCCTAAATGGTTTCCCAGATTCTGGACCCCTCTTGCCTCTCAAGCCTCTTTTCTAGTTCTTTCCATATGAATCGAACCCACAAACCGTGCATTGGAGGGTAGAGCCTTAACCACCAGACTTCTGGGGAAGTCCTCCACTGGCTTAGAGGGTGCTTTTGACAAAATGATCAAACTTCCCCCACAGAACTCTTGTCTGTAGTTGGAAACCCATCTTTATACAGCTAAATTAATTTAGGAGTTCCTTTTAACCTAAATAAAAACTGTAGCATGTCCTATTACAGTGGGGAAGAATATTTCCTTTTTTCTTTGGAGAAGAAATGAAACAGTCTGGACTTCTCTGGTGGTACAGCGGATACAAATCTGCCTACCGATGCAGGGGACTCAGGTTCGATCCCAGGTCAGGAAAGATTCCACATGCTGTCGAGCAATTAAACCCATGCGCCACAATTGAGCCCGTGCTCCAGAGTCTGTGCTTCGCCGCAAGAGAAGCCACTGCAATGAGAAATCTGTGCATCTCAACTAAGAGCAGCCCCCATTTAGTGCAAATAGAGAAAGCCTGTGCGCATCAACAAAGACCCAGTACAGCCAAAAAAGAAAAAGAAACAGGGTGATTGTGTGAGACAGTACGACAGACTCTTGACCTGATCCATTTGAGTATTGAACTTGAATCTTCTGGTTAATTTGCTGGTGTGGGTTGTGTCCATGGTGTGGTTGTTGGGCCAAGGATGTGCCAATGCCCTTTGCATCCTTGACTTTTCCCCCACTATCCCAGGGACAAAACTGATAAGTGAAAGGTTCTTCTAACTGTTCTGCAGCTTTGCTGCTGCTAAATCTCAAACAGGGCCAATTTTTAAGTCAGATGTTCAGTTCTGTTGCACAGCAGCCCTGTCCAATAGAAATATAATGGGAGCCATATATGTAATTTAAAATTTTCTAGTAGCCCCATTAAAAAGTAAAAAGAAACATGTGAATTAATTTTAATAGTATATTTTATTCAACCCAACATACCCAAAATATTATCATGTTGACATGTAATCTGTATGAAAAACATTAACAAGACATTTTACTTTCTTTTTTTGTGCTCAGCCTTCAAAATCCAGTGCATCTTTTACACTTTGAGCACTTTTCAATTCAAATGCAAAATTTTTCTTGGCAACACCTGATCTGTATTTAGAGTTCACAAAATTGAGTGTTGAAAAAGTAGATTCACATACCCCAATCCTTTTAAACATAGCTAGAAGTTTTCTGGTAACTGACTCAAGTATCCATTTTAAATTTTGAATTAATTAAAATAAAATGAAAAGTCCAGCTCCTTGATCACAGCAGCCATGATTCAAGAGCTTCCTGGCTGGACTGGATGACAAAGATCTGAGACGTCACTCTACAGGTACCAAAGCCAACATGTGATTTGGGGCTGGAAGATGCAGGCTGCGGGCAGGGGTACACAGAGCCCTCCCCTGCTCCTTGGTGTAGCTGCTACAGTGATTCTGAGTCTGTGCCTTACTGCTGTGTGCTGCTAGCAGTCCTGTTCCGGGCCTTCATTCTCTTGTGTGAAGTCATCATTTCATACATTCAATAAGATTAGGTGTTGGTCTGGATATTATAGGCTTTCCTGGTGGCTCAGAGGTAAAGAATCTGTCTGACAATGCAGGAGACACAGGTTCGATCGCTCTGCCAGGAAGATCCCCTGGAGAAGGGAATGGCTATCCACTCCAGTATTCTTGCCTGGAAAATTCCATGGACCGAGGAGCCTGGTGGGCTAGAGTCCACGGGGTCTTAGAAGAGTCGAATACAACTAAATGGTGACAACTGGATATTTTGTTGGGTTAAACAGAAGGGTCTTAGTTTACTGAAACACTGGAGGGGATTGACAGTATGTAAGCAAACAGATAAGCATTATCATTCCAGGGACTCCCTGGTGGTCCAGTGGTTGAGAATTTGCCTTCCAATACAGGAGACACAGGTTTGATCCCTGGTCAAGGAGCTAGGATCCCTCACGTTTCAGGGCAACGAAGCCTTCAAGCCACAAGTACTGAGCCCAAGTGTCACAAGTAGATAGAAGTCTGTGCAACACAACTAAGACCTGAAGCAGCCAAATAAATAAATAAAATTCTTTTTTAAAAGAGATCATTTTCAATACAATGTAGGTCACATGAAACTTACATGATGTTATAAACCAATGTCACTCTGTTTAAAAATAAAGTATCTTATCCTAAAAAAAAGAAAGATCATTTCAGATAGTGATGATTGCAACAGAATTGAAGCTAACAACAGACAGTCTGTTTGTTGGGCAGATGGAGCAGAAACTGTCTAGAGTATGGTCAGGGAGGCCTCTCTGAGGAAGAGTTACTGCAACTGAGGGGAAGTAAAGATGTGAGGGCATGATCATGCTAGTCAGAGGGAGGAGTCACAGTGCGCAGGCCCAGGGACAGTGTCCAGAACCCAGGTAGGAAGCTGCTGAGTCCATGTCTTGGAGACCCAAGGAGTGGATGATGGACAGGCTGGTTGGCCTGGGGGACTGGCTCCCCTTGGCCTGAAGGCCCACCCTCTGCCTCTGAGTCCATCCAATTCCTCCCGTAGCACATGTTTGTTGATGGGTTATCATGGCAACAGGGGAAGCACAGAAAAAGTTAATTATCAACAGAATAAAGCAGAACAATTTGGACTTTGGTTTAAAACTGATGAAAATTGTGTCCCTAGTGTTTCTCTCAGGTCCTGGCTGTTTTTTTTTTTTCAGTCTTGGGGCATCTCTGTGTCTCCTGCCTCGGAGCATAACTTAAAAATAAACTTGCCCCTGAGCTTCAGAAAAACTTGCGATTTCTCTTTCCCACATGGAACACATGTTGAGGGAAGACTCATCCTCCTGGGAGTTGGGGGGTCAGAGGACGTTGCAAGGCAGCCGCCGCTCATGCAGGGCCTAGAGTGGGGAGGGCTCTGGAGAGTACATACTGTCATCATTGCCTTGTTTTTCAAACCTCGATTATGACCCTTCAGTGTTCAGCATTGCCAGCTGAGTGTTCAGAATGTCCCGGAGATGAGGAAGGAGGCCTAGGGAAGAAGTTTGTCCAAGATGCTAATTATTAGTGCATGCGACACTAGGAATGTTGATTGGGCTCACAGCCAAGCACAAAACTCAGAAGGGAAGGCTCAGTCTAGCTCTGGAGCTCGCCTATCCTCTGTGGCTTGGGATGAAGATGAATATAACTGCCCAGGTTGGGGAAGTGAACACTGGTCTGAGGAGCAGAAGCAGGGAGACCCCACCCCAAGCATCAATTCAGTTCAGTCGCTAAGTTGTGTCTGACTCTTTGTGACCCCATGGAGTGCAGTACGCCAGGTCTCCCTGTCCATCATCAACTCCTGGAGTTTACTCAAACTCATGTCCATTGAGTCAGTGATGCCATCCAACCATCTCATCCTCTGTTGTCCCCTTCTCCTCCTGCCTTCAATCTTTCCCAGCATCAGGGTCTTTTCAAATGAGTCAGTTCTTTGTGTCAGATGGCCAGAGTATTGGAGTTTCAGCTTCAACATCAGTCCTTCCAATGAACACCAGGACTGATCTCCTTTAGGTTGGATTGGTTGGATCTCCTTGCAGTCCAAGGGACTCTCGAGAGTCTTCTCCAACACCACTATTCCAAAGCATCAAACATGGTGGGATGTATTAATAGCTGGTTCACTTGTTAAAGAAATCTATTGAATGTCTACAATCTGCTGGGCACTGTTTAGGCCCTGAGGATAGAGCAGCAAGCAATAGCGTCAAAGTCTCCTGTCCTCCATGGGGCCTGTGTTTTGGTTGGGGAATTAAATAGGATATAAATGCAGTGTTTATGGTCTATTAAATATCAGTATGGATGCTGATGGAAAATAAAACAAGGTGGTGATTGGGAAGTGTTGGTGTAAGTATGGAGTTCAGTTTTAGATGGAATGGCCAGAGACAGCCTCACTGAGAAGTTGATGTTTGAGTCAAGATCTAAATGAAGAGAGTGTGTGAGCCATGGAGTATTTGTAGAAACAGTGTCTTGGGAAGACAGAGCAGCAGGTGCACAGGCCTTGAGGCTGAACTCACTTGGGGGTGTTGAAGGAAGAGCAAAGAAGTGGATGTAGCTAGAAGGGCAGGAGAAGGAAGTGAGTTCAGACAGGTGGTGGAGACTCTTTAATGCTAATATTATCATCAGGGTCTTTTATCTTAATTCTAAGGTTCAGGGGGACTGGGAGTTTGGGAATAATACCAAGTGGGTGCCAACTTACGCTAGTGTTGCTGGGTTTGGGGGCCCAGTCTTGTTTCTTCTCAAAGGATTTTACTGCTAATGTTGGCGTTTCACGGGTAAATAGTGGGTCAGTGGAAGGAGGCACAAGGTTTTCAAGAAA
This sequence comes from Redunca redunca, assembly GCA_006410935.1. Lineage (NCBI taxonomy): Eukaryota > Metazoa > Chordata > Mammalia > Artiodactyla > Bovidae > Redunca > Redunca redunca. The sequence continues at coordinate 149,152 of SJYQ01002291.1, forward strand.
TCCTTAAAATGCTCCCATCTTCTCTTCTTTCCGTTAGAGCCAGGCCTTCACTGGATCTCTTGCCTGCAAAATGCCAAAGACTGTTCTTGGGACAGAGACCCATCCTGCCCCAAGTTTGTAGGCATCCCAGCCCATTCTTCTGGGTCACACTGGGCATCCCAAGGATCAAGTGGTTGTCTCAACTTTATTTTGGTGTACCTTTCTGGTCCTCTTTGATATTATCCTGGAGTTTGTGTGTATGTGTGTGTTCAGTTGCTGAGTCGTGTCTGACTCTTTTGCAACCCCACGGACTGTAGCTCACCAGGCTCCTCTGTCAATGGGATTCTCCAGGCAAGAATACTGGAGTGGGTTGTTGTGTCCTGCTCCAGGGGATCTTCCCGACCCAGGGATCGCACCCTGGTTTGCTGGATTGGCGGGTGGCTTCTTGACACTAGTGTCACCTGGGGAGCCCTATTCTGGAGTTTACTGCTTTTCAAATGAATGAAATCTGCTTTCAGAAGCTTCTCACTCTCCTTTAGGATAAGCGTTAAGTGGTCGCTCTCCTCTTTCTTGGCGGCGTGCAGCCGTAGCCCTCCTCGGGGAATTCTCCATCACCAAGGCAGGTGGGCGTGGTGGAGTCTTGCAGGGCCTCTCTCGTGCCTCAGAACTCACATCAGCGTCCTGGCAGTCAGCCTGTTGGAGGCCCCGGGTTTGCAAGACGACAGCCTTCCCCTCCCCCTGCTGGAGTCAGAGGGTGCTCCGCCCTAGAGTTTCCCCCCTCGGTGCTCCCGCTGCTTCTTCCCGACAGGGTGTGGTCCTCCATTTCCAGAAACCCATTTTCCATCTCCAGTCACCCAGGAGGGAAGCTCCAGATAAATGAGCAGCTTTCTGACACCCGCCAAACTCACCTTCTACCCTTCTCCTGGTGATGCCCAGATAGGGGTGGCTCTGGGGCCCCTAACAAGCCTGTGGGTAATCCACAAGCTGGGCCAGTGCCACGTGTGGAAGTGGTTGACTGTGTATTTGCAGATAAGGGCTTTTTCTACAGGATTTTTATTTTTCAAACATTGAGCTCTTTAAGGCTGGAGTGCTTGAAGCAGGATCAGAATGGTTATCCTCTAGGTCCTGGCTGCTGGGAGAGTGGTAATCATCATATCCCCACGTCCAGCAGCTGAAGAAGCCAGTAAGGGATTAGGGCAGAGCCAGAAGAATGGTAGAACATTCCTGACTCTGGATAAGTTTTGAGTACTTTTGAAAGGTCCAGCCCCTCCATCTGGGATTCCCTGGGGTGAGGGTGGCCCCCTGAGGGACTGTGGGGAAGAAATGAAGCCTGATGAGCTTCTCACACTCATAACTGAACTCTCTCCTCTCTGAGCAGATGTTTCTCCTGAAGCAAAAGAGATTAGATTTCTTTGAAATCAGGAAACTGGGGAGACCCATGAAGCTTGCTCAGCCCAGCTTCCATGGTGAGCTGAATCCCGGGACCAGACTGGAGGGTGGCTGCCCTCCAAATGAGGGATGAACCTGTACCGGCAGCGTCAGCTGGGAAGCAACCAGTGGCTCTGCCATCCTGGTGCCGGCTTGGTGTTGGCTTTTCCAAGAAAGCCTTTAGAGGAGGGACGGGAATTGGTGGAGCTCTGGTAATAAGAGTACAGTCCCCGCAGGTGGGCATGAGTCCCTGCAGGGGTTTCCTTGCTCNCACCCCCACCCTGCCGGCTTCCCCCTCAGGCTCTCCCAGCAGTCTGAACTTTCCTACAGGCTCACTGGATTGCTGGGATTCAGCTGGCCAAGGTCGCAGGGGTGGGAGTGGGCCTGGACTTGAGCTCCATGGTTCCTGTCTCCAGGCCTGGCACACAGAGGATGCTCAGAGCATGGACTAGCTCAAGTGGTGGAGAAGCCCAGTTAGGACGCACAGTCTCCTTGGCATCCACCTGGTTCTCAAGGAGGCTGTGTGGTAAGTTAGGCAACACTCACTTGTCACAGGTACCTATCAAGACGTTTGGCAGTGCAGGAAGGGGACAGAGGGAAGCGGCTGAAGGAGACGCTGTTGGAGCAAAGAGGGTCCTGTTGGAGCCCAGGACTATGAGAAAGATTAAATGAGAGGGCAGAACAACACCTGGACTGCAGCAAGGGCTGCAAGAATGTCAGCTAAATAAATAACATCTGTCAGCAAGACACCCCTGGGTTTACATGTGAACTCCAGTTCTCAGCAGCTGAGGACCGGGAACACTGTTCAGCCTTCTCAGATTTGCCATCTACACTGTGGGACTCATCATCATGACCCTTCCGACTCCAGACGTTGAGTCCTGAGCTCAGTGGGAGCGAATGAACACTTGGGACTCTTACACGCATGCGGGTCATGTTGAGGAATAATAAACATATTCTCCTTTTGATGACTGTCGATGCAAGTGATATGGTTGGCCCACTAAGCAGTGGGCCTCACTCCTGAGTTTTCTGGATACCAGTTTTTCCCACTTCCATCATCTCTTCTCATCCCTGAACTTTTCTGTGTTTGTCCCAAGTGCTCAAATGACTATTATTCACTCTTACTTCCTCAAGCCCTTCCAGAATGTCGCTGTGGGAGGAGAGCTTTCACCACGGGATAAAGGTAGGAAGAAGAAGGCAGTGACTGGATTGAATAGTGGTCCCTTCTGCACAGAGAGAGATGTTATATGCTGTCGGTGGGCAGTGATGCGGGTGTTTTGACATGTATCAGGTGGTTTTGATTCCAGAAGGTGCACATCAGAGCAGTGGGACGTGTTTGGATAAATCAGAACCAGTCTGCATCTGAGCTCTTTCTTACAGTGGACACTAGGACATCTCTTCTTCTGTCACTTCTTGTTTCATGTCTGCCCACTCACCAGGGCTGGATCATCCAGGCTGGAGCAAGGCCACCTTCACTCTACTTCTCTAAGGGCAACGGGTCTTCCCAGAGGGCATGTGGGAGTGGAGGAGGTTTTGAGCAGGTGTGGGGTAGAGAAGCAGTTCCCTCCTGGGTTGCATCATCATTTCTGTGACTTCAGAGCAGAAATCATTTGGAAAGTTGTAAATTCTGCATATTTCCTTCTCTTGCTCCTTCTCTCCCAGGACAGTTGTATAAATGCATCCCACAACCCAATGTTCCCAGAGATTTGTAAGGAGGGCATTAGACATGCCAACAGGTTCCAAAGCAGCAGCAGATGGATTTGGGTCAGGTTTGTACCTACAGACCTGATAACGGCCCATGATAGAGCTGAGCACAGCAAACCCTTTGGTTATGCTTGCTGACTAGGAGACCCCAGACAGGACCCACTCTGGAATTAACTGCAGAATTATCTGTGGAAAACACTTTTCTCACGAGATCTTGGTCTCCTGGTTACCCACAGAGCAGCTCTGGTCAGATTTGCCCATTTATCACCCAAAGAGAAATTGAACTGAGCCCCTACTCTTTGTTATGCCCTGGGGGAAAACATGGTTCAATAATCAGAAATTTGTCCTCTAGCAAGCGAAACTAATAAAAAGATAAGTCACTTTGACATAGGTGATTTTTCAGGTCCAGCAATGTGACAGGAGATAGAAAATATACTTCTTGGGACATGGGGTGGTCTTGGAAGGCTTCCTGGATGAGGCAGAAGTATCAGGGTAGTCAGTTATCCCAGTTTGCTTGGGAATGAGGGGTTCCCAGAACATGGGATTTCAGCCCTAAAAATAGAAACAGTTCTGACCAAAATGAGAAGGGCAATCACACCAGATAGTAGAAAGATCAAGACTTTTAAAGTTGTAAAGATCAGAGTTTGAATCTCAGCTCTGCTACTTATAAGTTGTATTACCCTGGTATTAATTATTTAACCACTCTGGACACTAATTTCATTTTCTCAAACATGAGGATATGTGTGTCTGTGTGCTCAGTCATTGTCCAGCTCTTTGTGATCGCATGGACTGTGTAGCCTGCCAGGCTCCTCTGTCCATGGAATTTTCTAGGCAAAAATACTGGGGTAGGTTGCCATTTCCTACTCCAGGGGCTCTTCCTGACTCAGGGACTGAACCTGTATCTACTGCACTGGAAGACAGATTCTTTACTACTGAGCCATCTGGGAAGCTTGTATATGAGGATATATATGCCACCTTCAAAGGTTTCTGCCCAGCCTGTAGGTATCAATGAAGGCAGTTATTTAGATGGAAAAAGCAGTATTTTCAAATGCCAGGCAGAATACAATTGGAACAGAGTACGAAGAAGGGTGCGGTAAGAGGTTGGCTGGAGATAGGAGCAGAAGCCAGATTATAAAGGGTCTGAATAGCCTCCTAAGGAATTTAGATCTTTTTCCCTTAGGACAATGGTTAATCACCGAATTAATTTTAGAAGATGAGTAAGGCGATTAGATTCTTGCCTTAGCATGGTTGTCCTGGAAGCGGAGGGGAGAGTGGCTGAGGAGTTGAATCTGCACGGGGCAGGGGGATGATGTAGCGAAGTAATTGGGAACAGGGAGTTATATTCTGAGAAAAACAGGAGAGCTAAGTTGAGGGTTTCAGGGGAAACCATCAGCCAGCTCAGTCAGGCTGGAAGTCCCTGTGGTTAAAAGGGATGGGAACCTTCTCTGCTAAGGTTAGGTGCTACATGGGAGCTGTCGCTACATGCCCGGTTCTGTGCTTTTCGAACAGATTTGACACCTGGGCGTGTGTGCGTGACAACTTTGTACGTGAGGATGACCTCATGAGCTACTTGGGATGTTTGGGGTTCTCTGGTTAATGGGCTGGTCCTCACTCTTCTCTCCATCTTCCTTGACTTCATCCCGTGTGGGAGGCTTATTGCCAGTGCTTTGACTTCTCATCATTTCCATGGTGACAGAACAATGGTGTCCTAAACACATGACCTCACTCTGTGGTTATGCAAAAGAGTGAGCTGGAAAGGGAGCTTTGGGGGTTGGATGAGTCTGGTTGGGACTGGAAACCTTCTGGATCAGATGCCCCAGGAGAGAATGGAATAGCCCCACAGTTGAAATAATTTGGACCAGACCACAAGGAGTGGTCTCAGCCTCCTCAGCAATTTGGGATGGGGAGGGACTTTCTAAAGATGATAATAGTCAAAAGAATTTAAAAAATAAAGTGGACTGAATTGACAGACTTTCTATAAATAATTTCTAGGGGATGGAAATGTATACAACTCATATAAATGAAAAGGTAAAAGACAAATTTGGGAAAATATTTGCAATAAATAATGTCCAGAGAGTTATTATCTTTAATATGTAGGGAGATATAGCAAGTTAATAAACAAATTATAGTAATTAAGAAAAACACCCTAGCAGAAAAGGTGACAAAGTATATACCCAGAAAATGTATAAAGGAAAAAAGATTCATTCATTCATTTGTTCAGCCCTCCAATAAATTTATAGAGCACTTACTATGTAGCATGCACTACTATTTCAGATGCTGTAGACACATCAGTAAACAAAACAAGCATCCCTACTCTCATGTAATTTCAATGCTTTCTGCTATTCTATGTCTTCTAGTTGGTTTTTTCATTAATTTAATTTCAGTTAAACTCTTTATTCACCTGAAATTATTTTTACTTAAGAATGAATTGAGAATTTATTCCCTCACTTCAAAAGTTAGCCAGCTGCCATTCAGTTCAGTTCAGTTCAGTTCAGTCACTCATTCGTGTCTGACTCTTTGCAACCCCATGAATCGCAGCATGCCAGGCCTCCCTGTCCATCACCAACTCCTGGAGTTCACTCAAACTCATGTCCATCGAGTTGGTGATGCCATCCAGCCATCTTATCCTCTGTCGTCCCCTTCTCCTCCTGCCCCCAATCCCTCCCAGCATCAGGGTCTTTTCCATTGAGTCAACTCTTCGCATGATGTGGCCAAAGTATTGGAGTTTCAGCTTTAACATCAGTCCTTCCAATGAGCACCCAGGACTGATTTCCTTTAGGATGGACTGGTTGGATCTCCTTGCAGTCCAAGGGACTCTCAAGAGTCTTCTCCAACACCACAGTTCAAAAGCATCAATTCTTTGGCGCTCAGCTTTCTTCACAGTCCAACTCTCACATCCATACATGACTACTGGAAGAACCATAGCCTTGACTAGATGGCCTTTGTTGGCAAAGTAATGTCTCTGCTTTTGAATATGCTATCTAGGTTGGTCATAACTTTCCTTCCAAGGAGTAAGCGTCTTTTAATTTCATGGCTGCACTCACCATCTGCAATGATTTTGGTGCCCNTTTAAGCCAACTTTTTCACTCTCCTCTTTCACTTTCATCAAGAGGCTCTTTAGTTCTTCTTCACTTTCTGCCATGAGGGTGGTGTCATCTGCATATCTGAGGTGATTGATATTTCTCCCAGCAATCGTGATTCCAGCTTGTGTTTCTTCCAGTCCAGCGTTTCTCATGATGTACTCTGCATAGAAGTTAAATAAGCAGGGTGGCAATATACAGCCTTGACGTACTCCTTTTCCTATTTGGAACCAGTCTGTTGTTCCATGTCCAGTTCTAACTGTTGCTTCCTGACCTGCATACAGGTTTCTCAAGAGGCAGGTCAGGTGGTCTGGTATTCCCATCTCTTTCAGAATTTTCCACAGTTTATTGTGATCCACACAGTCAAAGGCTTTGGGACAGTCAATAAAGCAGAAATAGATGTTTTTCTAGAACTCTCTTGCTTTTTTGATGATCCAGCAGATGTTGGCAATTTGATCTCTGGTTCCTCTGCCTTTTCTAAAACCAGCTTGAACATTTGGAAGTTCATGGCTCACCTATCGCTGAAGCCGTTACTACTAGTTAATTAATTCTTCCTCTTCTCACTGATGGATGCACGATGCCACTTTTATCAAGTAATACATTCATATAATCTTGTGTTTGGGGCATTATATCTTGTCTGAGTGATTTATCTAACAACTCTTTTTTTGCTTTTTTTTTTTGTTCCCATCACCTGGCATGTGGTATCTAACTTCCCAAACTAGGAATCAAACCTGAGACCCCTGCTTGGAAGCATGGATTCTTAATGCACTGCACCACCAGGGAGGTCCCTCTGACAACTCTTATGGCAGCCCCATACTATTTTTATCCCTGGGGCTTTACGCCACAGCTGGTGGTATAGGCTTTATATGATTGGGGACCATTGTGACAAAGATAACTTTGACACCATATTGGCTGCTTTCTCCATGAAAAGGCACTTACAATCTTGTTTAATTTTCTACCTTAATGAATCACTAATGATGTTCAAACAGTCAGAGAACCAAGAGAACTTATGGTTCACAGTTTCCCAGGCTCATTTCAAGTATTATCATTGTGTTTCATGTTCTATCATGTTTCTAAAGCTTATGAATTTTCCTCTCTCTGGGACATTAAATCCTTACATGTGGATGTGGCTGTGGGGCGTGGTCTGTGCCTTCTCCCACTGCTAGTGTGAGGAGACAGCCCCCATGAGAACACGGCCTGCAAGCTTCACTGTTCCCCTGCTGCCGTGTGTAACTCTTCTTGAAAAATGGTGGGGAAAGATTTTTTAAAAACCTGTTTTTTCCCCTGGAAACATGCTTCTTTTTTCAAATCTCCTTATGTGTTGCACAGTAAAGTTTTTAAAAATATTTTTAATAGACCTTATATGTTTTCTCATTAAGATTATTTTTAGGTTTATTATTATTTCTCTGCTCACTTAAATAGAATTCTCCCTGCCCCCACTGTATTTTTAAATTAACTTTTAGCTAGCTTTTTTGGGATATAGGTAACCTATAGATTTATATATTTTTAACTTGTCATTATTCACTTTAGATCAAACCAGTTAATCCAAAAGGAAATCAACCCTGAATATTTATTGGAAGGACTGATGTTGAATCTGAAGCTCTAATACTTTGGTCACCAGATGCAAAGAAGTGACTCACTGGTAAAGACCTTGATGCTGGGAAAAATTGGGGCAGGATGAGAAGAGGACAACAGAGGATGAGATGATTGGATGGTATCATTGACTTAATGCACATGAATTTGAGCAAACTACAGGAGATAGTGAAGGAGAGGGAAGCCTGGCATTCTGCAGTCCATGTGATGGCAAAAAGTTGGACATGACTTGGCAACTACACAACAAATCTCTTATTAGTTTTGGTAGTTTTTCTCCTGGATTGATTGATTGATAGTTTTTGTAGAATATAGTATCTTCTGCAAGTAATGATGGTTTGATTTCCTGAATTTTTAAATATATCAAGTTTCTGCTTCATGCTATTAGCTAGAAATAGTCATGATAGGATAGAAGTCATCCTTGCCTTTATTCTATTTTTAATGGAATTGTACCTCCTGTTGGGCTTCCCTGGTGGCTCAGATGGTAAAGAATCCGCCTGCAATGGGAGACCTGGGCTTGATCCCTGGGTTGGAAAGATCTGGAGAAGGGAATGGCTACCCACCCCAGTATCCTTGCCTGGAGAATTCCACGGACAGAGGAGCCTGGCAGGCTACAGTCCATGGGGTTGCAAAGAGTCGGACACGACTGAGGGATTTTCACTTTCTCTAGTATCTCTCATTGCTTTTTCTGTGACATATTGATGTAGAATAGAATATACTTCTGAATGTTAAATCATCATTAAATTCCAGGGGCAAACATAACGTTAGTCATAGTGAATTATTCTTTTAATAGCCCCTGGATTTGATTATTGTTTTTTTATTTAGGAGTTTTGAATCTATACTCATAAGGAGGATTTGTCTGTGTTTGTATATATGTGTATATATGTGGATGTGTGTCCATACATATACAGTACCACATATATAACATTATACATATATTTGTATATTATCTTTCCTAAGTTTATCATAAAATTATGTTAGCCTTGTAAAAGGAATTGGGAAGTTTTCCATTTTTTTTCTCTGCTTTAGAACAATCTGGAAGGATTCATTCATAAAACTGAGCTTGCATAAAGAAAATTCTTTATAAATAGTTCTCTTCTATAGAGATAATTCTTCCACAATATTTTCAACTTCTCTCATGGTTGATGGTCTATTCAGAGGATATTCTTCTTGAGTCAATCATGGTAACTTTTAGATTCCTAAAAATTGTCTAGTTCATCAAGATATTCATGGTAACAAATATTGCTGTTCTTACTGAACACCCTAGTCCTGGGTTTTACCCTAAAAGTCAGTTTACCCTGATTTTCCTTGGAGCAGCCGAGGCAGACTAGAAATTTCAGAAGAGAGTGACTGACTGCTGATGGAAAAGAATAGGGAACAATGGCACAGGGGATTCCAGTAGCCATGGCTCTCACAGCACATCCTCCAAGTCCATAGTTTCTGATCTCTGTCATCTGCCTTCTCATCTTAAAGGGCGGGTGATTTCTCAGACACCGTGCCTAAATTTTTCAGTTTCTATTTCTAGGTGGACTCCAACCAGAAGATTCTGTTTTAATAAAGGCATTTCCTCATGGACATCTTAACATTCTTGTGGCCAAGTCACTTGCCAGTGGTACTCTGAGCCCCCCTTTCTTTCCTCCTGGTCTGCAGAGTGAGGACGCCCCTCTCCCTGTAGATGAGAACCACCCCCACACCCAAGGGAGGGAGTGCCCCGTGAGAGCCCTTTAGGACCGTCTTCATTGAAGAGGTAGATTGATCTATGAAGGGTATATGATGCTCTCCCTGTGAGAAGAGAAGGAGGGATGACGGAAGGGATGTTCAGGGAAGAGTGAGTGTGCCTCTGAGTCTGGGATGAAGAGGCGTGTAGAAGAGGTTGGGGCACAAGGCTGAAAAAGCAGAATGAGGCCAGATTGTTCTGAAGGCCGTGAATTGTAGCTAAAGGAGTGTAGCTTCCTGCAGGAAGAGACAAAGGAATGAATGAATAAAGGTGGCCCCAGTGTTTCATTTTCTAGTGGTGGTCCCTTAAGGGTGGAGTCTGAGTAAATACCCAACCCCAGGACTCAAATCTCTTCCAGCAGAATTTCTAGAACTCTCGTGGGGAACCAGGGCAATAGTGAAGGCCAGAAGCTTCCACCACACCTCTGAAGCGAGTTCTCCTTCTTTTATGGTCTTCCCTCTACCCCCTGTCTGTGAGATCTGGCCCCTGAAGTAAGTATATACAGTAAAGTGTCTGTATGGGACCAAGAACTGTAGAAAAGGTCCAGAGCAGAGGAGAAAAGTGATGTTCAGAGAGCGAAACCTTTCCTTCTCCATTTAGGTCGTGCAGATGGGAAGGAACTAAGATGAGAATCAGGACTCTTGAGCCCTAGTGCGTGGCTTCAGCACTGCTTGAATAAGAAGCGCTTGCATGCTGCCGGCCCTGGACCTCCTCAGTAAATGCAGCCAGAGCCTTTTGGCCTCAGCCTCCCAGGGCAGCTGGTGAGGAGCATACCTACGGGGACAGGCAGGACGGCCTCAGGCCTAGTGACTTCTCAGGGAGCTCTGCCTGTCCCCAGACCTCCCTCCCCACCACCCTCCCTGCCGCCCCCACCAAGGATTCAGTGAGGCTCACCTCAACACCAGCGGTGTCACACAGCTGCCATAGCAGGAAACGGGTCAGGCTCCTGGGGTGGTGGGGTATGCTCAGCCTGGAATTCTACTTTTCCCAGAAGGCCATGGCCTACTTGAACTGGATGTGCAAATGAGCTATGGCTGCCTGAGGATAGATGCATCTTGCCAGCACAACCCCACGGAAGCCAAGCTGGCCCTCAATAGGCAGTGGGGCCTGGGTGGTACCTTCAGTAGAAACTGGTTCCATTATCACACGTATCAGCTAATTTATGACCATGTCTTCAAGCTTCTGACTCCATTCAGGCCACTGAGAAAGGAGGAAAAATCAAACCCAAGCAGTGGGTCAGCTCTAGGAACCATGGCACACACTTCCTGGTAGCCATTACTGAAGTAGGTGTGAGTGTGTGTATACGTGTGAGAGAGAGAGGTTGACTGGCTCACACACTGATGGGAGAGGTTAGGTGAAGTTTTCCTGAGTATCAGCCTCCCCAGGGTATCTCAGGATTGACTTTATGCTGTGTGATTGACAGGGACCGGACTAAGAGCTGAACCAGGCCAGAGTTTAGGATTCCTCTTCCTGCATTTCAGCATGTGTCTTTGGTAACAATGATGAAGTTCAGGGTGAACACAGACCCAAGTGCTAATTTTATGTGTTTTGCGCCGGTGACACACTCTCTCCATCTTGGAGTGGGCTGCAGTCACAGGCGGGCTTGGACACGTGTGCACCGCCAGCTGCAGGCATCTCACAGCTGGAGCGCATTTGTTAGAGGCAGACACGGGGCAGGGGGGCTCTGAGCTGGCCAGTGAGAGGGCACGTCGCTGGCTGGCTGGCCCAGCTGGAGCCTTCATTGGCAGTAAAGGGGTTTTAATGTGGCCAAAGTAAGTGTGTCATCGGGCTGAGAACCGAGTGAAAGGGATTAAAGATCTAAAATATCACTTGACAGTTATTAGTTCTTTTGTTATTTTTTTGTGTCTATTCATCTACTTGATAATACAGTAACTGTTTTAGGTTTAATTGATTACAAATAGTTTTATGCTTTATTTATCTAAGAAGTACAAATAGAAGGCTAATTGATTCACTGTATCTTACAATGTTAGGGCAGGGAAGCCTCTCAGAAGTTGTCTGGTCCCATTTTCCCCATCTGATGTACCAGGAACTGAGGTCCACAAAGGTAAGCTGACTTGGCCCAGGATCACGGAGTGAGGCTGCAGATGAAGCTGGGGTCTCCCACATCTGCCCACCCTGGAGTGTGCAAGAACTTTGTGTACAGCTGGTTGTCTCTTTGGCAAGCCATGGTGGCTGATTTGGGAGTTCAGTCTCATTGGCAGCAAACAGAGGTGATGATTCTCTGGGTAAAGATATCTCAAACAGTGGCTTCCAGCCATGACTGTTTTGACTCAAAAAATACAAGCAGTCTAAAAGTTGAGAGTTATATTTTATTTGCTGGAAACTTTTAGGACTTAAGCCCAGGAGGCAGCATCTCAAGTAATGGGAGAGAACAGCTGTGAGGAGGTGGGGACGGGGAGGAGCCTGGTGTTATAACAGTTTTGCAACAAAGGGCAGGTAGTCTGAACACTGAAAGATTATTGCTAATTAAAGAAAGCCAGATATCCCAAGTAAAGGAATTTAGTGCTTTTTCTGAGTATGGGAAGATTCGAGAGTCTGGACTCACTGAAATCATGCCTTTGATATGCACCTCAGCTATCTGGGGCCAGAATCCAGTGCTTTTCACATCCTGAGCTTCCTCCCTGCTCACTATAGGGAGTGGGTCTGATGGGTGCTAGGGGGCAAGTATTCTTTCCTTCCTGAGTTTCCTCAGGGCTTACCAGCTCACCTTCCATGGTGGCTGCAATTGCTGATGACTGTGATATTCTTTGTTTCCTGGCATGGCAAGAAATATTCTATTTCTCGATTCCATCCCATGTGCATGGAGCCCTGCCATTTGTAAGCTGATCGGTATGCCTGCAACATCCTTTCTTATGTTCCCCGTGACCCTGTGCCACAAGGGTTAGCCCCATTTTATAGACGTAGGAACTTATGTCCTGGAGGTTAATCCTTAGGGGCTCAGCAACTTCCCAGTTTTCTCAAGATGATCATCTTTCCATCAATTTCCTCCATCTTGCCTCCATCCTTCTACTACCAGGATCTTTTTAAGAGGTTCCTCTCTTGTTCTGTGCTCCCTCATCCCTTCCAATTTCAGCTTAGTCCCTTCGACCCTCGGTCAGCTCCAGGAGTGAGTGTGTAGCCAGGAAAGAAACCATTGCAGGGGCAGGGGGTCTAGTTTCTTGCTTCTTCTGCTTCCTGACCAGACAGAGAAGTAATGAGCTTGGGCAAATCAGACCATCATTCATATTATTCTTTTGCTTCTTCACTGGCTTCTCTTAGGAACAAAAACTTAAGCCTTTCCTCTACCCAGCTGGCCCTAATGCTACCCCATTTATTTTCTGACATTCCCCCATATATTTAAGTCTCCATCCTCTGCCTTCAAGACTTCATTCCTTAACGCCTTGTAGTCTGGTTCTTGAGCCCACAACCCAAGCGTGAGGGTCACCGACATCCACTTGTTTGCCAAACCCAACAACTTTTCCTGGTCTCCTCACTCTTGTTCCATTCAGCAATGCTGGCCATCATCTTCCTTCTAGAAATTCCTCCATGGATGTGTCCATCAGAAAAGGCCAGGCCATGCTGTGGTTTCCCATAATCCCAATCAAAGGGGCTGGTTTCTCACTCCTGATGACCTCGGGTTCTGCTGCATGTCCTCTCATTCAAGGCCCAGCCTCTACTGGAACCCTCAGGTGTCTCATACCAGCTATAAACGTCCAGCTCAACATGACAGATTGCTTTCACTTACTGCTCATTGGCTAAAAACAGTCCTACATACCCGCTAGCAACAAAGAAGAGTCAGGAATCCCCATCCCCTGGGACTCCTGGAGGGGAGTCTGATGACCAGTGCGCATGACTGCCCTAGTGCGATGTCACTGTGGCTCTTCCTGCCGCTCTGGATGCCTCTTCTTCACCTGTTTTCTTGCCTACTCAGCCTTCTCTCATCTCTCAGCTCTTAAATGCAACAACCAGTATATTCCCATATGCCCTCTAGATTTTTTTCTCCTTTATTTATTCTATTCCTTCCTCTATCTTTCTTTGCAAATATGTCCCAAATGTGTATCTCCACCATGACCTCTTTCCTGATTTCCCATCTAAACTAGACATGTACAAAATAAAAATCTTCATCCTTCTCACCCAAAGTCAGTCCCTCCTCCCTCTTTTCCTACTTCAGTGATGTTGGAGGCCCAAACCAGTCTCTCTACTTCAGCAACCCTTCCCATCAGCCTTCTGCCACTGAGGGGAGACTCCGTGGTTTCACTCTCTCTACCCACAGCTGTGCTCCTAATGATCAGAGTTTCAAGTCCCTAGCTTGGCTGAAGTTGACCCCACTGAGTGTAGGTGCCATTCGATTTCCAAACCCAACATCAGAACTTCATTTCAGTCCCATACTCTGCACACACTGGGAGTCTGAGCCAGAGGGTAATTCTAGGGAGGGTTTCTCTTTCTCAACCCCTCTTATGCTTGCAGCAATCTCTGAGAAGCAATTCAGATCCAGGCCTCCGAATCCTTCAGTTCTTCCCTGCGGTTCAGAGTCTCCTCTTGTTCTCAAAGCACTGAACTGTCTGTAACTCAGAGCTGTAGCAGCCCTTCCAATGGTGGCTTTTGGATCCTATCATTTTATAAGAAGGGGAGCCGAGGTGCAGGGAGCCCCAGTAACTCTGCCATTGTCCCAATGACTCATCGAAGCCTCTTCCACTAGTCCTCTTGCTCTGAGAGTGATTATGGCGCCCTGATTTGCCCAGGGCATGGAAGATGTTTGTGTGTGAGAAAGAGGAGAAAGTGAAGATGCTAAAACATGGCAGCTAGCTGGGCGCCTGTAGGCTGCGTGTAGCCACTTGTCACTGCTGGTTTAGGTCAGCCACCATGGGGCCCTGCCAAGCAAAAAACTTGGATGGCAATAAATAGAGCCATTTAGCTGTAATGGGGCTGAGCGCACAGAGACGGTGAGGCTTGGGAAGGAGATGGGTCCAAGGAGCTCTTGGCACATCAGGGGCTTGGTAATGCGCTCTTTCCCTCTTGGAGAAGGATGATTCAATTACGCCCGAGCACTTGGGGAGCATTGCCTCAGACGCCTCCTGCAGCCCCAGTGCCCTTGGCGGTCCTGGTGTCGACCTGCTTTCTGTCTGATTGGCCGTGCGGAGGCTGGCCAGATGGCCGTTGGGTCCTGGTGGCTTGGGAAGTGAGAACTCCATCTCCTGGGCCTGGCTGGCCCCTGCTCTGTGGGCGCCAGCTTTTGATTGGAGATCCCAGGAGCTTGGATCTGTCCTGTGAGGTTTCTGGGACCGGGTTGAAGGGAAGGACTTTGGCAGGGTGAGTTTTGTCGTTTGGTTCTTCACGGCCCTCAGCCCTCCTGCCGGTCTCAGGGCCAGGGGCTGAGGGGTGAGGGTGGGATGGCTTCTGTGGGCATTGGGGGTAGAGAAAGAAGCCTGTTCTGTGGTGTGGTGGCTGGTCCTGGGTTTGCGGACCAAGACGGGTGGAGACCGAAGGCAGGAGGAGGCCTGCCTGGAGCAGGCCTTGAATCTGCAGAAGCTCCTTGGGCTCTGCCTGACTTATGCGAGGTCCCGCCTCTCAGGCCTCTAGTGGGACATATCCCCTCTGGTTGGAACAGTTTGTTCCCCTCCAGTCTCCTCTCCACTGGCCTCCCTCTGGCTCTTCGGTCCCAGTCACAGGGGCCCCTGCAGCTCCTTACAGGTACCATGTATGTTCTTCCTCAGGGCTGCCTTCTGGCTCTGCCTTTTTCCTAGAACACTGTTCCCTCTCTTTCCCCTTGGCTAAATCTCTTCACTTTCTTCAAGTACGTGCTCAAACAAACAAAGCAAAACCCAACCACCATGTTCAATTCTGCAAACAAAACCCTCTTACCTGTCCTTTTTGTCTTGTTTCCTCCAACACTTATAATGTACTGTTCTACTGTGCACACTTATTAGGTTTATTGTTAATGTCTATTTTATTTATTAGGTTTACATTCTCTACTGTAAGCTCCCTGAGGATGAGGATCTTTGTTCCGGTCACTACGAGAAGAGTGTCTGGTACATAGAAAGCTCATCAAATAAATGAATGTGTCTGGAGAGAATTGGGGTCATTGTTAACCCCTCGTCATGGTGCATCAGAGAATCTGTTGGGTATTGGCTGGGAACAGGCTTTCCAATAAATGAGGATCCAGTGTTTTTCAGGTTCGCGCTCAAAGGCTGAGGACGCACCACCAAGGAAGAGAGCACTGGAGGAGAGGTCTTTTGGGAATGGATATGTGACATAGGCTGATGTTATTGGTTGGTTGAATCGGCCACTCAAATGGTGAGGTCTGCCATCTTGGGCATCCAAAACTATCGTGAGCTGAGCCATAGGTAGCTTATTAATGGCAGTAGCTAATCAGCTGACATGGGCAGTAGCTTTCTTGGGTGGAAGGGAGGGGATGGAGTTACAGCTACATCCTGGGAGGTGGTATGGCCATAGTGAATCCTAACCTTGCTGTAACCTGTAGCCCACTGGCATGTCTATGCAAAGGAATGACATATTTTCAGGATCAGAAAGAAATATTTTGCCCCTCCCCTGGGTCATACCTTATGTGTAACCTTCTCTGGGGTCAAAGTGCAGAATGGGAGAGCCATGGAGTTTGGTGGGCATCAGAGAGCAGGTCCCCAAATGGCTTTATGAGTCAAACTTTTTTGCTGCATCTGGCACAGGTGACCTTTCTTGTCCCCCTGGCCCCGTCATTCTTTCCCAGACCTCTGTTATCCAAGGCCCTCGGTTCTACACAGGCCTGGAAGTCTTAGAATCTGAACAAGCTGCTGTTCAGCATTGTTAATTGCTCTCATACATAATCCCAGTTATTTTGAAAGGGTATCATATAATCAGAAGGGAGTACACCTGTGATCAAGGAGGGGGTGTGTGTGCATGTGATCAAGATGGAGTGCTCACGAGCTTGGCATGCCTGTCTGTGACAACCCACGGTCTTGATCACAGCCTTAATTAAATGTTTCATCCTTTTCATTATGATTAAGCTGGACAGGTTCTTAGTTTTCCCTTTTGGTTCCTAACTTTACACCTTGGCACAGGTTTATTCTGATATGCTAACTTTAGGGTTTTACATCAATTATGTCACCCAACTCTTCTTCTCTGTTCCACATTAAATCTAGTCGCAAAACTGTAACAATTTAGGCCCTTTTTCTCTGGAGTCTAAAGTATAGGGTGTTCATGCAGGGGCACCAGGTATGGAGGGCCTCAGCAGCTGAAACATTTTCTATTGTCTCCAAAACTTTACCAGTGGGGCCTCCAGCCTCAACCTCCTTGGAATTGTGGAAAAATCTAGAGCCAGGTGCGTTTTTGTAGCCAGATGACTCACCCAAAGGCGTCTTCCTCCTCTAAAGCTCCACACTGTTTCTTCACTCAAAACCAAACCAAGCTCAGTTGGTCGGCAGAGCCTGGAGGGAGTCCAGGCCTGCTGCTGGAACCAAGGGGCCCAGAACCACTGGTGTTCACGCATTGGCTCTTGGTGCTCCTGCGGGGCCATGAGCCTCAGGCAAAGAGCCCTCTAGACTCCCTGTCGCTGACTTCTACATTTGTCACCAAACCAAATTCATTTGGCCCTATGCACAGCAACCCAGAGGCTGAGGCCAAAGGTTGACCTAATCTTTGCAGTCAAGAGGGACTTTGCAGTGATTAAAGAGCCATTTCCTGCTCATGTGTTGACACTAGCAGCTTCCAAGTCATATGGAAGAGGAGCCGACAGGCAGAGCCCTGGGAGAGTGGCTGGTCCTGGCGGGGGCAGAATCCGGGCGGGGGTGGGGGTGGGGTGAGAGTTGGAGGGGTGTCTACACCAAACATGCAACTCTCTTGTGAGACCATCTTAGGACTTTCCTCTGCAGCGTGTGTACACTTGGGGGATCGTTCACTGTCACGGTCAATGTTGGTGGCAGGGGAGGCTTGAGTTTGAGTGGAGATAGGTGTCCTGTGTGAGCTATGGTTACCTTCCAGTTATTTCCAGAGCTTGAAAAAGCTGGAGGAGAAAGGCCAGAGAATCCTCCATGACTAGAGAATGGAGTATACACTTCACAGGTTTCCCCCTTCTTACAGAAGGATGAAGAGGGCCCATGGTAGGTCAGGCCTTAGCTGAAAAAAGAGAACTTGGGGAGGAAATGGATGTGAATTAAGATGCTTTCAGATGCAAGTGATAAAAATCTAACCCCAAATATCTTAAGCAAAGCAGGGAATTTATTATTGGTTGAAGGCCCTGGGGTAGAGGTCTGGCTCACATGGCATTGCTGGGGCTCTATTCANTCTGCAGAGTTAAGTGGCTTCAATGAGCTGTTCTGTGGACAGTTCATTTATGAGGTGAATATTTGGAAAGAACCTTACTGAGATACAGATATCACGAAGGTCATTTTCACCTGGGAATCTTTTCTGGCATAAGGGATGCAGAGCTTGCCCAAGCTGCCCTCTAAGACTTAACAAAAGAGGTTTTTTCTCTGGTTTTCTTGGAACTCAGGGCCGGTTTCAGAGAGTCAAGTTCTCAGTGACAATGCAGCCCATTTGTGGAAAACTTCCGGCAAGGAGGGAGCTGGGCTAAGTGTGTCCATGAACATCACAGCAGCTCTCTGGGGGGAGAGTCAGGATGCCCATTTTACAGATGAAGAACTGAGGCCTCAGAGACAAGGTAACTTGCAGAGGACACACAGCTGAAAGGGCCAGGGTTTCAATCCCCGTGGGTCAGTCTCAGTGTCAAGTGTCCTATCTATTCTTGCCAATATACACAGATGGAAAGGGAGCCAGGGTGCAGGAGAGCATTGTTTAGGATATCAAAGGAGCATGGGAGTTAACGGAGAGTAACAATCTGAGCAAGAAACTAAAGCAGTGTTGGATTATAAACCAAGTATAAAATAAGTATCGATGAGCTCATGCTAATATAAATATATGACTGAATATAAAAATAAATGGGCAGGGGCCTCCCTAGAGGTCCAGTGGTTAAGAGTTGGCTTTACAATGCAGGGGATGTCGGTTAGATCCCTGATTGGGGGATTGGGATCCCCATGCCTTGAAGCAACTGAGCCCACAGATGGCAACTGGAGAGTCCATGTGTCACGGCGGAAGATCCTGCATGTCGCAACAAAGATTCAAGAGCTGCAGCTAAGACCTGATGTGGCCAGATAGATAAATAGATATATTTTTAAAATAGGGAAGAACAGACAAACCTTCTCCACAGAAGAATTCCAAATAATTTACATAGATACTCCACCCTGATGGAGGTGGTACCTTCCTCTCCACCCTGTAGTGTGGGCTGTATGTGTGACTTCCCTCTAGAGAGTAAAGCATGGAAAGGGGGAGAACGTAGAGTCACTTCTCAGTGGAGAAATCAGACAAGCATGGCATCAGTCAGGTGATCAAGGTCAACATCAACCGTGATAAGTCTTGGGCACAGCATGCCCCTTCCAGATGATGTGATGAAAATGACATTTTACCTCTACAATCTTCCTTTCAACAACCCATGGCCCCAGTCTAATGAAGAGAAAAACATCGAACAAATCACAATAGAAGGAATTTTACCAAATACCTGACCAACACTCCTCAAAACTGTCAAGGACATCCAAACAAGGAAAGTCTGAGAAATAGTCACAGCAAGTGTTGCCTAAGGAAATATGATGAATAAAGGTGTTGTGGTGTCCTGGATAGGACCCTAGCCTAGAAAAAGTCATTAGGTAAAAACTAAGAAAATTTGAATCTGGTGTGAACTTTAGTCAACAATAGTGTATCAATATTGGTTCATTACTTGTATCAATTGCACCATGCTAGCATAAGATGTAGAGAAAGCAATGGCACCCCACTCTAGTACTCTTGCCTGGAAAATTCCATGGACAGAGGAGCCTGGTAGGCTGCAATCCATGGCGTCGCTAAGAGCTGGACACAACTGAGTGACTTCCCTTTCACTTTTCACTTTCATGCATTGGAGAAGGAAATGGCAACCCACTCCAGTGTTCTTGCCTGGAGAATCCCAGGGATGGTGGAGCCTGGTGGGCTGCCATCTATGGGGTGGCACAAAGTCGGACACGACTGAATCGACTTAGCAGCAGCAGCAGCAGCAGCAGCAGCATAAGATGTTAATAATAAGGGAAACTGGGAACTCTATATCATCTTCATCATTTTTTTTCCTGTAAATCAAAGACTATAATAAAAAAATTAAGTTATTTAAAAAACAAAACAAGACATCATAACAGATCAAGAAAGTAACTGCAGAAGAAAGTGAAGAAGTGAAAGTTTCTCAGTTGTGTCTGACTCTTTGCAACCCCATGGACTATTCAGTCCATGGAATTCTCCAGGCCAGAATACTGGAGTGGGCAGCCTATCCCTTCTCCAGTGGATCTTCCCGACCTAGGAATCAAACTGGGGTCTCCTGCATTGCAGGTGGATTCTTTACCAACTGAGCTACCAAGGAATCCCACAGAAGAAGGTAAAAAGCTTTATATTTTAGTATTTTTAAAAATAACTGCATGTATTTCTTTTTGGCTGTGCTGGGTCTTCATTGCTGCACTGGCTTTCATTTATTTGCGGTGAGCAGGGGCTACTCTAGCTCTCTAGTTGTGGTGTGTGGGCTTCTCCTTGCAGTGGCATCTCCTGTTGTGAAGCACAGGTCTAGGCTGTGCAGGCTTCGGAAGTTGTGGCTCCCTGGCTCTACAGCATAGGCTTGATTGCTACGCGGCACATGGGCTTAGGTTCTCCGTGGCATGTGGGATCTTCCCCGACCAGGAGTCGAATCCGTGTCTCCTGCATTGGCAGGTGAGTTCTTTACCACTGAGCCACCAGGGAAAGACCGCATGGAGAAAGGTATTGAGGTTCCTTAAAAAACTAAAGAGGGAGCTACCATATGAAACAGCAATCCCACTACTGGGCATATATCTGGAGAAAATTATAATTTGAAAAAATACACACAGCACAGGGTTCACTGCAGCACTCTTTACAATAGCCAAGTAGCCAAGACACGATGGCCACCTATATGTCCATCGACAGATGAATCGATAAAGATGTGGTATGTATATACAGTAGAATATCACTCAGCCATAAAAAGAATGAAAAAATGCCATTTCCAGCAACATGGATGGACCTAGAGATTGTGATACTCAGTATAGTAAGTCAGACAGAGAAAAGACAAATATGATATTGCTACAAATATCCTCAGTCAACATTCATCTGTGTGCCTGAGAGCTTCGTGTGGGCAGAGCCTGGGGTCAGGGGGCTGGCTCTGGGTCTTCCCCCACCCTTGGGCTTGTAGGACTCACCTTCCTGCCTCCATCCTATAAAGGAGCCAGACCTCATGGGACCCTCCCCATATGTTTTGCTTTAGGCCCTCTCTGAAATACCCAGGTAGTAATATTTGATGCAAATATCCTGAGTTGTTTTGCAGATGTGAAAACCCCCCACCAAATGAAGGATGTTAGCTAATTGATGACCATGAGCACATAGCCCCGGGCCTCCTGGAGCCTAGGGTCTGGTAATATAAAGCTCTAACATCACCCTGCTACCTCACCATCAGCCAGTAGGAGAATCCATGTACAAGCTGATTACCTACCCTGGAACCCCCCACCTCCCACCAGCAGGTGATTTGCTGATACCCTTCCGGGAGGTTGGGTTTTTTTTTTTTTTAAGGCCATGAGCCACTCGTCTCCTGGCCCTGCAGTAAACCTTTTTCTGCTCCAAGCTCCGATGTTTTAATGTGTTGGAGTACACGAACTAGTGCCAACAATCTCCTCGTGTGTCCATTATCCTTTCTCGTCATCAGATGCCTGGAGCTGCTGGCTTTTCCCTGCCAGGCGGGAGACCCCGAAGCCACTCTGTCCTCCGTCCCCTCTGTAGGCTGGAGAGGGCATCTTTCGGATCCTTGGATAAAATCTCTCCTATCAAGATCATTCATCAGTATCTTCCTGAACATTCCCAAAGGCCCTCTGCGGTGGAACTTAATGAGGATGGGCTTTGTCTTGGGTGGAGAGGTCTTCCGTATCCCTTACAATTTCCATCTGTCTCCATCCATTGATTCAACCAATGCTGCTCGAGTTTCTCTCTTATGCCAGGTGTTAGGAATACAAGGGTGAAAAAAGACGGTTCCAACCCTCAAGGTGCTTATATTCTGGTAGGGCAGAGGGTAAGTAAATGGATAATTCAAGGCAATGCCATACATGTTACTTAGAAAAGGAAATGGCAACACACTCCAATTTCTTGCCTGGAGAATCCCATGGACAGAGGAGCCTGGCAGGCTACAGTCCATGGGGTCGCAAGAGCTGGGTATATACGACTTAGTGACTAAAGGAGAGAGAGAAGATTTTTTGGATGCAGCAGAATAGCCTGAAACCCAGTCTTGGCGGGTTAGGAAAGTTACAGCTTGTGGAAGTTACGGCTGAGACCTATAGTGAAATTTCTCTGCCAAGGGGGCTGCCAGTCCAGACTTGAGTCTCTTTTCCCTGGAGCAAGTGCTAGAGAGAACTGGAGAGGATGAAGGTCCTCAGGCTTGGAGGAAATAGGAGGGAGGGAAGGAGGAGGCAGAAAAGGGAAGTGGATGGAGGGCGATGCACATCGTTGGCACCAGGCTCTGGGTCAGCAGGGGGCGAGTGGCCCTGCTGGCTGGGCACTGAGCCCGTGTGCTGCTGGCCGGGTGCCGTCCTTCCTTCCTTCACCCCAGGACCAGGCTGAGCTTCCATGGGGGCCTGAGTGACCCCAGCTGGAACCAGAGGGCTGCAGGGCCTGGAGCCATCAGCCTGGCCTTTGTCATTAGCTTCTTGGCAGGGTCACGATGGCAGAATGGCGTATCCCTCCTCAGCTGGAACAGGATTTGGGGGGCACATGGTGGGGGGGTTTACTGATCTGCCAGCCCAGTCGCTCTTCACTTTTCTTCCTGGACCTGACCAAGTGAGAATAAACACAGCAAACTTTTAATCCAGCCTCCTGGGGCCTTGGTTTCTATCTACCCAGGGCATTTCTGGACACCCTCTGCTGCTCTTTTTAGCCAGACCTTTGTTGTGTTTGTGCAAGAAGAGATTGAGGTCATTGAGGATCCGGTGGATACCCTGACCTCGGCTCTGGGGAATGTTCTGGAGGCGCCGAGCAAAAGTGCTGTGTGTCCTGTCGAAGCTCCATAGATGTTCAAGAGCTGAGGCCTTTCAGGGTTTAGAAGAGTGTTTGGAAATATCCAACCCAACTCCCTTCCCTGAGGATTTCCAGCAGCAACACCCCCTGCAATGACAGACTGGAACCTCTTGGGAGTGCACTTTCAAGTTACACCCCTCAGGGATTCAGACCATCTCCTGGGTGCATGGCGAGTCAGGGCGGTGGGATGTGTGTGTGTGTGCGTGTGACCTAGCCAGGCTGTGTTGGAGCAGATGTGTGTGACTGGAAACTGAATCCCCTGCCTGGATGCCTCTAATTAAGGTACTTCTTACCACGCATGCTAAGTGGTATTCATTCTCACTGTTTAAGAACTCGATGATTAGAGGGGATACCTGCCTCCCAGAATTTATCTCACTGGTTCTTGTTGGAGGGAGGAGCATAATCTCTGGAGTCAGACCATCACAGATTTTTATCTCCCTTCTGCCACTGAGTATATATGACCAACGTTAGGGACAGTTTTCCCCATGTGTGAAATGGGGATAATAATGCCTGCTTCTCAGAGTTGCTGTGGGGTTTACAAATGTGAAGAGTTTATCCTAAGGCCTGGCTGTCACTCAGTATCTGCCCCTTTCTTCAGCCCTCCTGGACTCCAGAGAACCGAGTCCTTGTGGCAAAGTGCCTCAGACCGGGTGGCTTAAACAACAGAAATTTCTTTTCTCACAGTTCCAGGTGCTAGAAGTCCAAGATCAGGTGTCATCAGGACTGGTTTCTTCCAAGACCACTCTTCTTGGCTTGGAGATGACCATCTTCCCCCTGCATCCTCACAGGGTTTTCCCCCTGTACGTTTCTGTGTCTGTAATCTCCTCTCCTTACAAGGACACGGGTCGTATTGGACTGGGGCCCACTCTAATGACCTCACTTTAAATTAATTACCACTCTGTGGTATTTAGACTCTATCTCTAAATACAGTCGCATTGGAAGGTACTAATGGTTAAGACTTGAACATATGAGTTGGGGAGGGGCGGGGGTTGTACAAATCAGCCCATGACAAGATGTCACAGGGAAACCCAGGTGTTTAAGATAGTTGAGTTGGAAGTGACAGCTGAGCACGGTTCATTTTTGTTTGTTCTTGAGCTTCCCTGTGGTCCTGTCCCAAGGGTCCAGCTGGGCGGAAGCTGTCCACCCAGGCCACGGCTAGGGCTCAGCCTTGTGTGGGCATCCCTGCCCTCTGGACTGGCAGGTTGCGGGCTGTGTTTCTATAGCTGAAATGCTTTGCAATGCTTTTTAGAGGTAATTCCTGCTTGTCAGCAGCTGCATTTCTTAATCAGCCACTCATTCATTTCTCTGAAGGCTCCTGACACTTCTGACTGGCTCCAGAGGGCCTGGTGTGGCACAGATAACTGTGAGCTCACAAATCCAAGTGCTCTCACTCCCTGGGAGCCAGCCAGGAGTTCCAGCTCCTTCCATTATTCTTAGCCTTGAGATGGTGGGAGCAGGCGTGTCAAAGCCAGACTTAGGTTTTTGCAAGCATATTTTGGCCTCCCTGCCTCCCTATTTTTATTTCCTTCATATTTGGAAAGAGAAAATTCCCAGACATGGGCCTGGGAAGCAGGCTGTTCTCAGGTCAGCCAGTGTCCAGTGCCCCTTCTGGCCTCTGCTTGTGCCAGGGGAAGTGATGTGATGCTTCAGCTGTCTGCAAGGGGTTCCCCCTACCCTCATCCCAGGAGCCGAGGTCACCCCACCCCCAGGGAAGGGTCTGTTTTCTTGCCTTCCTTGCTTCCTTCCAGATGAGTTGGGGCACAAGGCTGTACAGGCAGCTGCCCAGGTGGAGGGAATGTCTAGACCTGGGTCTTGTTCTATTGTTTCTATTGGAATCATACCCGCTCATCAGACCTTGCAGACTAGCAGGCTGGTAGCTGCCAAGTTCATCCAGACTCTACCTCAGGAAAGTGGGTGATATTTAGCCCTGTCGGCTGCCCCCGTTTTTTTTTTTTTTTTTTTTTTGCTGCACCACATAGCTTGTGGAATCTTGATTCCCTGACCAGGGATTGAACCTGGGTCCAACAACAAGACTGTCAGGGAAGTCAGCCTCTGCCTTTTTTCTACCTCGTTGTGTGGTCACTGACCTCAGCTGCTGGAGCACAGACATACCCCTTCCCTTCTAGCCATGCAGCACAGGGGACACAGACCTAGAGGAAGGGACCCTGCCCTAGTATGTCTCATGCTGTGGTGAGCTCCGATACTCAGTTGTATCAGACTCTTTGCCACCCCATGGACTGTAGCCCGCTAGGCTCCTTCGTCCATGGGATTCTCCATGCAAGAATATTGCAGTGGGTTGTCGTTTCCTCCTCCAGGGGATCTTTCCTACCTGAGGACTGAACCCATGTCGCTTGCTTTGGCAGGTGGATTCTTTACCACTTACACCACCTGGCCTGGAAGCAAAGCCTGTGCTCCTTGCCTGGTTTTGGTGTTGCCTAGGTGATGTCATCTGTGGGTGGGGGCGGGGTCATTTATCTTTTTCACTGTCCAAAGATGGTTTTGGCGGTAGTGGCTGTTTGAATGAGGACTGGGAGAGTTCCTGTAACCCGAATCCATCAGCAAAAGGGCTTGGGTGTGAATGAGAATGAAATAGCCCCAAACATTTATTTGGTTTTTACAAACATTTAACTTTTTTTTTCTCTCCTGCTGTGTCTTTTCTGGGGATAGGCAGTAATGATCTCTTGTCTTATCTCCTATTCTCCTTTGCAAGGGCGATGGGTTTGTGAGTAAGTGTGCAGTTATTTCATGAATCATAAGTATCAATGTTCTTTTCAGGAAAGAAGTCACTAAAATATCCACTCACCCCGACTCCAAGCAAATTTAGTGGAGTGAGCACTTTGTCTGGTTTGGGGGAGCTAGCAAGCCTGTCCTTGGGACAGAGTAGGGGTCAGCAGTGGGGGACTGTGCCCTTCTAGAACTCTTTCAGGTATGTCTGGTAGGATAGTAAGGTCTCCTGAAATCATGGCTAGGGCCAGGTGGGAGAAGGATCTCAGGTGGGTATAGCCTGGAGAATCCAGATGTTGCAGAAAAGCATCTTCATTGTCTCAGGGGCCATCTTGTGACCGCCTCTGCCTGTGGTTCCAGTGGGTGGAACTAGGATCAATGGGTGGCTATGATGATGTGGTCAATTGCTGCCCATTAGAAGGGCTGACTTCCTGGTGCAGAGGTATCCACTGTGGCTGAGGGCCAAGGAGGTCAGAGGCTGGCTGGTCCCTCAGCTAGAGTTATGTGCTGATGACCGATTGACCATCATAGCTCTGCCTCTGAGCTTCCCCCTGAGATTTTGTGTTTAGCCTGGAAAACAGCAGCTGGAGCCCCTTCCTCCCTTCTTCCATTCCTTCATTGTTGTCCTTCTTTGTTCCTTCCTTGCTCCCTTGGGTACAGGACTCTCTGAGACAGAGCTGCAGAAAGGCACAGTGGCAAGGTAGAATTGCTTTGTGCCCAGGGTCTCTGATTGTTTTCTGGAGTCTCCCACCACTGAAGACAGGCTTCGAGTCTGCCCATAGCCCCAACCAGCAGCCCGTGGATGTGCTTTTGCTAGCTGCAACAGCCTGGGCTGTGACCTTCTCTTGGGGCTCTTCCTATGGGACAGTAGCTGATCCAACAAACCCATTTGCCCCGCCTCCCAGGGGTTTTGAGCTTCCCTGCTTGCTCAGCTGTTAAGCATCTGCCTGCAAGGCAGGAAACACAGGAGACGTGTGTTGATTCTTGGGTTGGGAAGATCCCCTGGAGGAGGAAATGGCAACCAACTCCTGTATTCTTGCCTGGAGTATCCCATGGACGGAGGAGCTGGGTGGGCTACATTCCATGGGGTTGCAAAGAGTCAGACACGACTCACCTTTCTGTGTGGAGGCAGGCAAGACGAGGGACAAAGAAAGGACCAGGCATTTGGGGCAGATGGCATCTGCCTGCTGGATTGGTCCAGTTCCCCCCAGAAAGCAGGTGGATGGCTCAGCTGAGAGTCATGATCAGGATTCTCTGTCCACTCAATTATTGCCTCTTAAGGCTGAGGCCAGAGAAAGTTTCCCCCTTCTACCCATACACAACTTCCATTCATCCTACAAGCAGGTCATTACCTGCTTAACAAACAATTTTTTTTCACCCCATCTTTCCTTTCTGGTTTTAGCTCACAACTTTGTCTTCTACCCCATGTCTCCCTCCCGACTGCCCCTGACGCCCCTTTCTAGGACAGGGTGGAGTCCACCGGCCAGGGACTCAGGAGACCTTGGGCTCTGGCAAGGCTGTGCCACTCCTGGTGGAGATCCTACTCTCAGTTTGGGCCTCCTGCCATCCACAGGACAGGCACCATGGCTGGAGAGCCGGGACGTGTAGCCAAAGGAAGAGAGCAGTATGCCAGGGCCTTGGCACAGCAGAGGAAATCCGGGACTTTTTGTAATGGAAAGTGAACCTGGATTGGTAGGATCTACCCTCCTCCCTGACCCTTGTCCCCCAAACCAGGTTCTGGCTGCAGGATCCCACACCCTGCAGTTCAGAATGCAGTGGCCTTTCAGGAATCCAGCCTGCTGTAGCTCTATGCCGAGGCCCATCAGTCGTACAGGGCCTGTAACTGTGAAGACTGAGGGAGGAGGGAGGAACCCAGGCCCCAGAGACTCTGCAGCCTCATTTCCCTGAGAGCCATGGTGGTCTTGTCGGCCGTGTCGCTGGGGAGAGCCGGCTTAGAAGGTTCTAGAAGAACTCTGATGAGCCAGAAGACACGGGGAGGATCCAAGTGTACCAGGCCCCTCCACACCGCGTGGAGCTCTCTCCCTGAGATGATGTTGCAGGCCAGTGAGGGGCAGAGGGGTGAGGGATGAGGGGTGTGGTTAGTTGCAGAGAAGGATTAAGTGTTCATGCCAGGGATGAGGGGTGTGGTTAGTTGCAGAGAAGGATTAAGTGTTCGTGCCGTCCTGTCACTGCTGTTACATGGCCTGAGATATTGCTACACAGTTCTCTTTTGTGTTTGAGGGAACTTCTATGATTTTTATATTGTCAGAGATAAAAAAAATGAAGGCTTGGGTCATATTTCACACAATTTATTATTTCACTTCATGTGTCCTTGCTACTTCCGTTCTAACATTTATATATATGTGTGTGCGTGTGTTTCCCTGGTGGCTCAGCAATAACTAATCTACCTGCAATGCAGGAACTGCAGGAGCTGTGAGTTCGATCCCTGGGTTGGGAAGATCATCTGGAGGAGGGCTTGGCAACCCACTCCAATATTCTTGCCTGGAGAATTGCATGGACAGAGGAACCTGGTGGGCTACAGTCCATGGGGTTGCAAAGAGTCGGACAAGACTAAAGTGACCTAGCATGCATCATGTAAATATCTTTTAGAGGGAAATTTGAGAGCATTTTCTGCTACCTCTGATGCAGCATTGGCAGACATAAAGGAAGGCACTGATGTAACATGTGGCTGGTGGGGTAAAGAGTAACCTTCTCTGGTGGGCTTAGGACTGATCTAGGGTTCAAATATGGACCCTGGCACCCATAAGGCTGGAGAAGCTGTGAACTAGAGGATGCAGCATGAGAAGACAGTAGTGATGGGGGGAAGGAGAGGAGGGCTGAGGCGTAAGCTGTCAAGGGCTTTGAACAGGAGGGCATGCTTCTAAGATGGGAAGAGACCATGGTCGTGGAAACTAGGAATGCTGCTGATGGGCATTTGTGAGAAACACCCACCACAGAAAGAAAGGGACCCTTTAAGGTGAAACTAGAGAGATATCAAGGAGAGGCTGCTGGGCCATGGTTAAATGTGCACAGACATAGGTAGAGACATGCAGAGGCAGAATAGAGCATCGTAACCACAGCCATTGTTATGGAGGTTCTCTCCTATGCCTTGAGCTTTTCATGAACAGCTCTAGTCCACCTGCTCACTGAGGATGCGTCGTTATTACCCTTTTCTGATTAAGGAAACTGGCAGTGTTACTCACTGGTAGGTGCCAGCTGGGATGTGAGTCTGGTTTATTTGATTTTGAAGTTCTTGAGCATTTCATGCAATCTCTAGTAGACTCCATGAGTTCCATGGTGGGCTTCTCGGAAGCAAATAACCCAAGTCTCTCAGGCTGGAGAGATATAAGGAATCCGAGGTCCAGAAAATGGAGGGGGAATTTCCTAAAGCTATCCTGAGAGTAAATGAAAAGAAATCAGAACATAGTTCTCTAGACTTATGGCCCAATGGGAATGTCAGGATCCCAGCCTTAATACTGAATGTTCCAGATTGCCACACCTGTTGTGTACTACTTTGATGGTTATTATTTCTGACAGCTCTACACTGACATGAATAAATTCTACATGAATTCTGAAGTAATTTTAAAGTGTATCTATACATTATTCATAGCATATTTATATAGCTAAGTGAAACCTAGAGCATAGCTTCTGCTTTTTTGGCCATGACCCTACATTTTACATTGGACCTCATTATACACTTATGTATGTAGAGATGTGTATTTTATGTATAACTGAAACATATGTTTGAAATAATGAAATAGTACTTATCCTTACTACATGTGATACACTTTGATTTTCTATTCTCATCTACTCTCTTCTATTTTGGCAAAAATATGCTGGTTGTGAACCGTCTAAATTGATTTCATGACAAATTAATGGTTCATGACCCACAGTTTGAGACACCCTGACCTAAACAATGTCTTAATCAGACATGGTTTGAGAAAAAAGTCATCACAGAGGCGACGTAAAGTTGCCAATTATCTTTGGTCATAAATGTTAAAACAGTAAGCTTTGAGTTTCCACAGCATCAAAAAAGGAATTGCAGACGTGAAAAAAATCAAATAGCATGGGCTTGGCTGTGCTCCAGCCCACAGCTGATCTGTGATGCTCCTGGTTGTGGGGATGCTGCGTTTTACTCTCTGCCTGGATTTTCTGAACTAACTGGATGTAGCTAAAGATGCAGATGAGAATGGTTATTACAGCTGCAGGGCAGTAGGCTCAGAGTTGGCCTCTCCCTAACCTAGGCATATTGCCTCTGATCTAAGGCTCTAGGAATTTGCAAAGTGTGTTCATCAAACATTCAGTCTATATGCCGGTGTGTAATTAAGGTCTTATGCTTTGCATGTTCCTAGGAATGTGATTGTAGGCGTTGGACTCCTCCAAAACCTCGTGCTAATTCATTTGATGTGGCCAGCTCCCTAAGATTTGCCCTGTTCTACCCTGCACTCTGTCTTCTGTTTTTGTCCTTTTTCTTTGATGGGGTCATGGAATGGCTACTCCCACTGACTCCTGGGATTCGTCTTCCTTTGATATTGTGGCCTTCTAGCTCACAGACACCAAGTTTTTTTTTTTTTTTTCATTCTTTTTAGTATCCACCTCTATCTATCCATCCATTCATCCAGGAATGCCTGGAGTTAGGAAAGTCCTCTCTGATATTTAAGCCAGGACCTGATCCATGAGAAGGAAGTAGTCATGGGCAGATTTGGCGGAAAAACACCTCAAGAAAAAGGCATGGCACGTGCAAATCCCTAACACCAAAGTGAGCCTGGCGTGTTCGAAGAATGAGAGAGGACCAGATTGGCTGGAGCACAGTGGCCATGAAGAGATTGATATATGAGGAGGTGGAGCAGTGGGTGGTGGTCAAAACATTAAGTACAACCAGCATGACACAGATGTAGACCAATCACGTGTTCCTACAGTCACACTCCCAGGAGCATTCCTAGAACAGACTGTCTGGGTAGAGGCCAAATCATGCGGGGGCTTGTGGGTCCTTGTAAGGAGTTTGGAATTGAGAGTAGTTGCAATGAGAAATCATTGGAAAGCTTTAAAAATAGGAGCAATGTTCTTGCCTGGAGAATCTCAGGGATGGGGGAGCCTGGTGGGCTGCCGTCTATGGGGTCACACAGAGTCGGACACGACTTAAGTGACTTAGCAGCAGTAGCAGCAATCAAATTTAAGATTTTAAAAGGCAACTCTATAAAACAATAACAAGATACCATTACACCTATTAGAATGGCCAAAATCTGAAACACTGACAACAGCAAAAGCTGCTGAGGGTGTGGAGTAATAGGAACTCTTATTCGTTACTGGTGGGAATGCAAAATGGTATGGAAAACACTTTGGTAGTTTCTTACAGAACTATACACACTCTTACCACATGATCCAGCAACTTTGTTTCTTGTATTTACCCAAATGAGTTGAAAACTTACCTCTACACAAAGACCTGCACACAGATGTTTATAGCAGCTTTATACATAACTGCCCAAACTTGGCAGCAACCAAGTTGTCCTTCAAGTACGTGAATGGATGAATAAACTGTGGTAATTCCAGAAAATGAGATATTATTTAGCACAAAGAAATGAGCAATCAAGCCATGATGAGACATGGAGGAAACGTAAAAGCATATTGATAAGTGAAAGAAGCTAGTTTGAAAAGGCTATATATTATATAACTCCAACTACATGGCATTCTGGAAAAGGTAAAACCATGGATACTGCAAAAACATCGGGGGTTGGGGGAGTAAAGGATGAATAAGTGGAGCACAGAGGGTTTTTAAGGCAGTGAAACTATTCTGTAAGATGCTATAACAGTGGACACGTGTCATACATTTTTCAAAACCAAAAGTGAATCTTAATGTAAGCTATGTTCTCTTGTAAGGACAAGATCAAACACTAATGTAAACTGTGGACTTTGCATGACTATGATGTGTCAGGGCAGGTTCATCAGTTGTGGCAAACATACATCAAACATACAGCTGTGGTGTGGGATGTTAACAGTGGGGAGGCTATGTGAGAATGGGGAGAGGGATACATGAACACTTTCTATACTTTCTGCTCAATTTTGCTGTGAACCTAAAAATCCTTTAAAATGTAGTTTGTTCAAAAAAGACCACTCTAGCTGCTGTGTGAAGAGTAGATTATGTGGCATCAAGAGAGGAGGAAGGGAAACAAGTTAGAAGGAATTTGCAGTGAACTAGGTAAAAAATGTTCAGAGAAGAGAATGGCTCCCCACTCCAGTACTCTTGCCTGGAAAATCCCATGGGCAGAGGAGCCTGGTAGGCTGCAGTCCATGGGGTCGCTAAGAGTCAGACACGACTGAGCGGCTTCACTTTCACTTTTCACTTTCATGCATTGGAAAAGGAAATGGCAACCCACTCCAGTGTTCTTGCCTGGAGAATCCCAGGGATGGGGGAGCCTGGTGGGCTGCCGTCTATGGGGTCCCATAGAGTCGGACACGACTGAAGTGACTTAGCAGTGCAGCAGCAGCAGCAGGTAAAAAAATGTTAGTGGCTTAGACTAGTATTTTGATGATAAACAGGAAGAAATACTCAAATTTGGAATATATTTGGAGCTAATGTTATCAAGTGCCGAAGAATTGATGCTTTTGAACAGTGGTGTTGGAGAAGACTCTTGAGAGTCCCATGGACTGCAAGGGGATCAAACCAGTCAATCCTAAAGGAAATCAGTCCTGAATATTCATTGGAAAAACTAATGCTGAAGCTGAGGCTCCAATACTTTGGTCACCTGATGCAAAGAACTGACTCATTGGAAAAGACCCTGATGCTGGGAACAATGGAAGGCAGGAGAAGGGGTCGACAGAGGATGAGATGGTTGGATGGCATCACCGACTCAATGGACAAGAGTTTGAGCAAGTTCCGGAAGTTGGTGATGGACAGGGAAGCCTGGCGTGCTGCAGTCTATGGGGCCACAAGGAGTCAGACACAACCGAGTGACTGAACTGAACTGAATGCCAGAACCTGCTGATGAATTAAATATGGAATATGAAAGAGAGTAATATAGGGTGATTTAAGGTCACTGGTCTCAACAGTTGTGTGAATGATTCTGTCATTGACTAAGATAAGGACTTGTAGAACAGCAGACTCGAAGAGTGTGTCAGTGTGTGTGCATGTGTGTGTGTGAAAGGGAGAGAGGGGAAAAAGATTAGCAGTAGTAGACCTCTTGGGGCCAAGTTGGATTTGAAATACCTATAATTATGCAGAGCTTTGGGAGCATCGAAACAGCGATGCTGTTTAAGATCATGAGAGTATTTGAGGTCATCCAGTAGTTGGGAAGAGGTGATGGTCACAGTCAGAGTTCTAGGCTGGGAGCAGCAGGACGTTTCATCAAAGAAAAAGGAGCAGTCAGTGAGGTCGATGGAAGACCAGACAAGAGTAACAGCACAGGAATCTAGGCAACAATGCATTTCGATTTCCTGCTACTGAGAGGTTCAGTATGAGGACAGAAAGCTTATCAGTGGCTCTAGTATAATACAGGCCATAGGTAACCTTGATAAGAGTCACTTTGGTTGGGTGGTGGTAATGGAAGCCCAAGTGGGGTGACTTGAAGAGTTAATGGGGGGTTGGGGGAAAATTGCAGGGGAAAGGTCCTGAGAAGCTGAGAGCAGATGGATTCAGAGAAAAAAGAATAATTTGTTGTGCTTGGAGAGCAAATAACATACTTTCTCCATATCCCAATGGCAAGAGGCTGAACAAGGTCATCTGCTGAGAGAGAGGGCCTTTTAGATGTTTGAGAGGATTAGAGAAGATACGAAATAGTTATCTTGAGGACTTGGAAAGTGAATTGTCTGGACAAGAGAGTAGGATGCTTGGCGGCGTGGAGATGCGTGATTACAAATCTAAAGCAGATCCAATCAGCATGACTATGATGTGATTTTTCCTGCAGAGGTGGTTGGCTGGGTATTGACTCAGAGTAAGCAGATACCTAGGTTTATTGAAGTTCAGGACTCTCCAGGCTGGTGTGATGTAGACAGAAAAATGGGCAGAAGAGACAAACATGTGCAAGAGAGTGGTTACGGTGCTGATCAAAGAAGCTGAACTGGACAAGAAAGAGGATGAGAATGTGTGCGCGTGTGCGGGGTTAGGGGGGACAGAGGATGATGGCGGTGAAAGAGAGATGGACTGGATTGAACATCTCAATGAGATCAGATGGCTGGAGCCTCTGATGCTGCTTCATCAGCTGCTCTAGATGAAGGGAAGATGTAGCCAAAGGGTGGAGCTCAGTTTCCAGAAGCCTCTCCCTCATCCCACTTTCAGGCCAGGACTCTCTGAGCAGCATCCTGAGCTGCAAACACTGAGGGCTGCTCACTTGCCTTTGGTTGGTTGGAGTCAGGGAGACACCGAGAGGACATAGGTGAGCCAGGAGAGAGGGGATGAGATACCTGAGGGCCTTGGAGGCTCAGCCACAAGGTTTGAATCTTAAAGGTGATGGAGTTATGTGTCTATGAGTGAAGAAACGCTGCTGGAGCCTGGCGAATCCCTTGGGATGGCCCCTGGGGCCGGAGCTCCGTCCTTCACTCAGGACCCTGGGCAGCCTGCCACGGCGCCTTCTTTTCTGGCCTCATGGAAAGGCCGTCTTGACAATTGGGAAAGGAGACGATGTCTCCCTTGGGCTGAGGTCATTATTGGTGATAATGCGGCCCCAGGGACTGAAGCTGCCGTGATCCAGCCACAAACTTCCCTCGGGTCAAGGATCCTGAATCGGCGCTGCTTACCAACCGTAGAACAACTTTGCCTCTATCACCCTGGGCGCAGGCATTGGGTGACAGCCACTGAGCTCCCCTAGCTACGGGGTCCAGGTCTGTAGATTCAAGGCTGGACCTAAGCCCCATCATATAGTCTGCTCCGCCGGCAGCTTTCCCCAGCGTGAGCAGCTCTCCTGCTCCTGGAGATGGTCTCAGAGCCCAGTCTGTCCAATCCCAGAGCTGCTTTCTTGTGGCCAAGGTATCATTTGCATACACTCCATCTCAGCACTCAGCACCCTTCTCACTCTCCCCTGTACTCACCACATGAAGCCTCAGGTCACCGACCACACTAACAGATCTCACTCAATATACCCAGATGGCACTTACGGTAAAGAACTTGCCTGCCCAATGCAGAAAATGTAAGAGATGCAGGTTCAGTTCCTGGGCTGGGAAGATCCCCTGGAGGAAAAAATGGCAACCCATTCCAGTATTCTTGCCTGGAGAATCCCCACGGACAGAGAAGCCTGGTGGGCTATAGTCCATAGGGCCGCAAAGAGTTGGATGGACATGACTGAGCACGAACACACATACACTGCACAGTCCTTCATCTCACAGGTCACAGTGCACACACAGACCTCACCGAGAGTCTCAGATGTGCCTGCACCATGCTATCCTCATCCTCTATCCTCCATACTCTCTACACCACACATAGGCTCCCATCCCCCTGTGAAGTCTTATGCCTCAGTTTCTTCAACTGCACCCGACAAGCATCCCACCCATAGGTCCTCACAGGATAACACACATGGCTCCTTCGGAGCATCAGCGCAGCCAGGGACTGTGTCATTAAGTTGCTGACAGGTGGTCTCTACCAGCAGCCACCCTCTCCCCACCCAGCTCTGCATGCCCAGCCTTCTGCCAGAGCCAGACAGTAAAGCCTGCCTCTTGGCAGGCCTGGCCAAAATTGTCAGGAGGTTGATGATGTGTCTGAAAAGGGGGAAAAAAAAGGGCATGATTTGGAAAATATTTCCAGGATTCAAAAACAAACGTATGATATTTGATCTGTTCGTGATCCATTTGTAACACTCGTGTTGCTAAATACCGCCTGATGGAGAAAACATTTGGCTAGGTTGCAAGTTTTATTTAGAGGTTGGCAGGAGTGGGGGGAAGCTGCTTAGTAAAGAGGGAGTCCGTGTTGCCAGGAGAGATAAAGGGGGACGTGCATGGAAGGTTTGACTGGAAATCGGAAACCAGGGCTCCAAGCAGATGCATCAGTGAGCACTAGGTCACTCAAAGACAAGACTAACCTTTTTTTTTAAGCTGGCTTGGGCAGACCTGCTCTGGCTGTGCTTTCTCCCCACTCACCTATAGGCGGCACCTTCCTGCTGATGGCCCTCTGGGCATGGCCATCATTACTGGCTTCCTCCGGAGAAAGGTTGGGGGCGGTGGGGGCGGGGAGAGGAGGAAGCCAAGGGTTGTCTGGAAGCCTTCCTCTGCTTCTGCACTGTGGTTGCTGTTTAGTCGCTCAGTCATGTCTGACTCTTTGCCACCCCATGGACTGCAGCACGCCAGGCCTCCCTGTCCTTCACCATCTCCTGGTGTTTGCTCAAACTCCAGTCCACAGAGTCAGTGATGCCATCCGACCATCTCATCTTCTGTTATCCCCTTCTCCTCCTGCCTTCAATCTTTCCAACATCAGGGTCTTTTCTAATGACTACTGAAAAACTGTAACCTTGACTAGATGGATCTTTGTTGGCAAGGTAATGTCTCTGCTTTTTAATATGCTGTCTAGGTTGGTCATTGGAGAAGGAAATGGCAACCCACTCAAGTGTTCTTGCCTGGAGAATCCCAGGGATGGGGGAGCCTGGTGAGCTGTCGTCTCTGGGGTCACAGAATCAGATACAACTGAAGCGATTTAGCAGCGGCAGCAGCTAGGTTGGTCATAGCTTTTCTTTCAAGGAGCAAGCTTCTTTTAATTTCATGGCTGCAGTCACCATCTGCAGTGATTTTGGAGCCCAAGAAAATAAAGTCAGATACTGTTTCCATTGTTCCCCCATCTATTTGCCATGAAGTGATGAGACTGGATGCCATGATCTTAGTTTTTTGAATGTTGAGTTTTAAGCCATCTTCACTCTCTTCTTTCACCTTTATCAAGAGGCTCTTTAGTTCCTCTTTGCTTTCTGCCACAAGGGCGGTGTCATCTGCATATTTGAGGTTATTGATATTTCTCCCAGCAATCTTGATTCCAGCTTGTGCTTCATCCAGCCCAGCGTTTCTCATGATGAACTCTGCATATAAGTTAAATAAGCAGGGTGACAATATACAGCTTTGATGTACTCCTTGTTAGAACTCATTAGAACTGACTCAAATGTGTTCCTTTTTATAGCTGATTAATATTCCACTGTGAATATGTACCATGACTTCTTTAGCCATTCATCTGTCAATGGACATCTAGGTTGCTTCCGTGTCCTAGCTATTGTAAATAGTGCTGCAATGAACATTAGGGTACATGAGTCCTTTTCAATTATGGTTTCTTGAGGATATATGGCCAGGGGATATATATATATATATATATATATATATGGCATTTCTGGGTCATATGGTAGATTTTTTCTTAATTTTTAAAGGAATCTCTACTCCATAGTGGCTGTATCAATTTACATTCCCACAAACAGTGTGAGGGGGTTCCCTTTTCTCCACACCCTCCCCAGCATTTATTGTTTGTAGACATTTTGATGGCATCTGTTTTGACTGATGGGAGCTGATACCTCATTGTATTTTTGATTTGCATTTGTCTAATAATGAGTAACGTTGAGCATCTTCTCATGTGTTTATTAACCATCTGTATGTCTTCTTTGGAGAAATGTCTGTTTAGGTATTCTGCCAAAAAATGAGTTCTTGATGATGCTAAAAGCCATGAAGAGGAAAGCAGGGTCCCTCTGTCCCCCTCATGTCTTATGTTGTATAATTCATCTGTCTCCAATGATCCATTCTCTCCTTGCACCACCAGACTCCTGGGTCCTCTGGATTTTGGAGTATGTGTGTATATTGGAGAAATGTCTGCTGGGTTTTGGAGTCTTTGAATCATAGACACTGAGGGGATGGAAGTATCCTTAGAAATGACAGACCCTACACTTCTATTTTTGATGATGACTTGAGGAGAAGGAAGTTGCCCAAGGTCACACAACAAGTTAACAGCAGGGGTAGGACCCAGGCCCCCTGCCTCCTGGGACGGGGCTTGCTGGCTTTGCCTAATTACCCCAGTCCGTCCCAGTCTGGACTCAGAGTCTGGTCACAGCTCTGACAGCACCCGGAACCCTGCTGTAAATCCCCAGCTCTGCGGCCTCTCTGCGCCGACATTTGTTGTACTTTTACTGCCAAATGCTGCTTCTCAGAGATGCCATCACCGGAGGGAGACATTACTGAAGGAGACATCCCCTTTTCCCTTTCCCAAATTAGGAGTTAATTTGCCAAAATGCACATGGAGGCTGGGGGAGCACACTGGCTGGATTTCTAGTGGGTTCCCGAAGCAGAGAACTGTCTCATTTTGGAGGCGTCTAATTGTGCCCGCACCTCTGTCTGGAGAAGGGAGGGAGCCTCTGTGTCTGGGCCAGGCACCCTCAGGGATGGATCTGTTAACTTGTTGTCACCTCCTTTTGAGATACAATCATCTTATAACCCTAAGCAATAAAACAAGTAATTGTGGTCCTTTTGAAGCAGGGCTGTGTGCCTTGGCCAGTTTGTTTACCCTGAAAGGGCTCCAGTGGGACTGGTGGTTGGCCCCATCACAGAGTCATCCATCTGCCCACCCTTCCAGCTCCTAGTCCTAGCTTCAAGCTCATGGGAATCCCTGCCCTCCCCTCCCTCTCTCCTTTTTTTTGGGGGGGGGCTCTCAGAGTTCCACATTTTATTTATCTATTTATTTAATTTTTTGATTGCACCTCACAATATGTGGGATCTTAGTTTCGCAACCAGGAATCAAACCTGAGCCCCATGCATTGGAAGTGCAGAGTCTTAACCATTGGCCCACCAGTGGGAAATCCTTCAGAGCCTCACATTTTAGAAAAGATTGTTTTCACCCTAAAGTCTTACTGTTCAGCCTAGTGACTTTCCTGCCTCAGAGGTGTTTGAAGAAGCGCTGGCTTTCTCTATTGGAATGCAAATTATGCACAAAAATGGTGGTGCCTCCCTCCACCCCAATTCTGTCTTTGGTTCCTCCTCAGTGATCCTGTGGGCTGGCAAATCTTGAGTGTCACTGGGGCTGGGAGATGGCAAGCTGAGGGCGGCACCCCCAGCCATGGCTCCCTGTCAGGCTCCAACCAACATTTGTATTACTCAGAATTTAAATGAAGGTCTCAAAAGACAAAACTAATTAAGATTTACTAAGGCTGCCATTGTCTGATCATTCAATACCAGCTCATGATTAGAACCACATTTATTGAGGTTTAATCACTCTGAAGCACATTGCTCTGGCATAGCTGTCAAACCACACAAAATGTGTTCTTAATAATTAATCAGTACAGTATCTTGTCCTTCGAGCATTCATCTTGGGCTTGGGTGTGTTTTTAAAGGGATGCTGTTGATGTACTTCTGAAACTTCATCGTCTTTTGTTTTTAATAACTCTTTAGATCCTTTAAGCAAGGGGAAAGGAAAAAAACAGATTCCTTTTGCAAATCCCGTCCCTGAGCCGCGTGATGAACAAGTCCTGGAATGTGACTGAAGCCTTCCTGGGATCCAGGGCCGAGCTGCTGACATCTTGTTTTTCAAAGACAGAATTTTCCCCCTCCCCCAACACTCTCAGCATTTGTTTTCCTTGCCTGGAATCTCCGGGTACCAAGCGGATGTTGGGCTAGGAAGCGGCTAAAGAGTTCCTCCTAGTTCAGGATGTTCAGACACCTGGGCAAAGACTTTCCGGGTAAGCTGCTATCTGCCTGCAAGTTCAAAGGCTGGGTTCTCAGATGAAGCTGTGGATCTTGGCGAGGCTGGCTGAGTGAAACTTGCATTCTGACTGTTGTGCCCACTCGAGTTGGCGAAAGTCAAGGAAGAGCTGGGCTCTGCCTCTCCTGGGGCCCCCATCTCACCCTGGCTACTTACAGAGGGGTGGTGAGGAATGGATGAAATCACCTACACTCTGTTTGGTGTCTTCCCTAAGCTCACAGCTGGCATATGGTCATCATTCCTATTAAGATGGTTGTGGCATTGATGCTTAAGT
The DNA here is from genome assembly GCA_006410935.1 of Redunca redunca. NCBI lineage: Eukaryota > Metazoa > Chordata > Mammalia > Artiodactyla > Bovidae > Redunca > Redunca redunca. The sequence goes on from SJYQ01002291.1 coordinate 188,406, forward strand.
ATGCCAGCTCTGGGCTGCATTGGCTTGAGTGCCAGTCTCAGCTGCAGTGCCAGCTGTTTGGTCGTAAGTAAGTTGTGGGTCTGTTTCGAGCCTCAGCTTCGCTTCCTCCAAGGTAGGGTGACCTCCATCCCCGCGTCATATATAGAATGCTTGTGAGAGTCCTGAGACAATCCAGACAAAAAGCCCAGGGCTCGGGGGTGCCTGTGTGCCCTCAGGGAGTGTTAGTTACATTGTTGTCAGTGGATGAGCCCCCATGGCCCTTTCCCCCCTTTCCCTTTCTCTTAGAGTTTGCTACCTTGAGCATCCACTGGTGTGAGTCTCTGAGCAACTTTGCTGCAGTCGGAAGAGGCGCTGAGGATCCAAGACTCCTTTTTGAACATCATCCTCTATTTCTACCTGCTCTTGTCTAAGGAGGTAGCTCTCCTCCAGGGACTGTTTTGTCACCCAGGACACATCTGGCCATGTCTGGAGACATTTCTGATTGTTACTGTGTGACGGGGCTGCCGATTGTGAGCAGCTAGTGGGTAGTGACCAGAGAGGCTGCTAAGACATCCTATGATGCACAGGACAGCCTGACAACAAAGAATGATTGACCATGTAATTGGAGAAGATTATCTTTCTTTGATAATTAAAAAAAAATAACATGTAAGAAAAAAGGATGGTAGCAACATAAAAAAAATTATCAGCCCCAAACATAGTATTGAGACTGAGAAGCCCTGTTCTAAGGAATTCATAGTTGCCACTGCTGACAGGAGGTTCTGTATAAAAGGCTCTACACCTGTGCTCTGATGGGTGGGTCACAGAAGCTTAAATAATGCTCTAACACTTCAACTCTGGCGTGGTACCCCAGGACAGACGGCGTCATTCTGTGCGGTTAATTTCTCGGCCTCCTGTGACCTCTGAATTGTTCATGGGGAGGCGTGTGGACTTTCTCTTCCACTCTCTGCTCTACATGCTCTGTTTCCGTCGGATTTTCCGGCTGGCCGTCAGGTACTTACTCTGCTGACCCGTTTCCTCCTGGAGTCAGAAAGTGTCCCTTGGCTTTGTGCCATGCCCACCAGCCTCCTAGAATCCCTCACCTCTCTCATCCTCTCCAAGTGCCCATCTCCTGGGTTTGGGCTCTGACCTTGATAAGCAGCTCCATCTCCACTGAGTACCCCAGAGAGAACACCGACAGCACGGTGTGCAGGGATCCCTTCTCAGGACTTACACTCTGGCTAGGGCTTACGGACCCCAGGAGACCTTGCACCCCAGGGTTTACTTCTCCCACAGAGGTCACAGTGTCCTCCTCCAACCACCAAAACGGAGGGAGAGTTATCTCCTTTAGCAGAGGATCCACCCAGAGTGAAATTCAAGGTAGAAAGGAGAAGAGCTGGTCCTACAACCCTAGAGCGCTTTGGTGGTGCTGGAGGTTTAGTCACTCAGTTGTGTCTATCTCTGGCCCCATGGACTGTAGCCCGCCAGGCTCCTCTGTCCATGGGATTCTCCAGGCAAGAATACTGGAGTGGGTTGTCATTTCCTTCTCCAGAGGGTCTTCCTGATCCCAACCTATGTGAGGCCTGTGAGGTCTTCTGCATTGCAAGGGGATTCTTTGCCAACTGAGCCACAGGAAAGCCCATGTACAAACTAGAATTGAGCCCCGCTCTGCCTGGGGCACTTGCATCATCAGTTCCCAAGGGAGCCCCACACTCATTGCTATGAGGCTCTAACTGGGGTGGAGCAAAGCTCTGCCAGGGCTTACGTTGGAGGGATAACCCATACCTGGCAAATAAGGAGAGAAGACTCATAAAAGTGGGTTCCCTTGGGACCTTTGCAGCCACAGTTCAGTTTGTAATTCAATACAACTCCTTATTTTCCTTTCCTTATTCCACGGCACTCAGGTGAGAAAGAGATGTTTGTGTTCCCCAAGCTCTGTCTACCAGCCAATCGAGAGCATTATGTCTGTGAGGCCTTGATGACCCTGCCACATTGTTCCCTCCTGTGAGCATCTTGCGGTTTCCATGAGGTGGGTGGTTAAATACCCTCACTGGTAAAACAAGAGGCCCGGGGAGGACAAATGCTTTACCCAAGACTGAACAGCCATGAGGAACAGAGCCAGGGCTCAAAGCCAGGGCTGCCTGGCTGCCTCCCCCAAGATCACCTTGGGGGCCTTGGAAGGAGCCCAGGGGGACCCAAACCAGGGGAGCTCCAGCTGTACCATATGTCCTGAGTGGTGCATTTTAGTGGACCCCACTTGGCCTTGGCCTCCAAACCTCCCATCAGTGTCAGGTAGGTCGATGGCACGTGTCCATCCCAAGCTTCACCCCCTTCTATGCTTTGGGTTCCTGTGATATCAGAGCTTCCTGCCCCAATGGCAGTCTACAGGGCCTCTCTGGGCCTCTCTTGGGGAGGGGGGCAGACCTGGTTGCTGAGATGCATACCCCTAGACTTCAGGGAGGGCCAAGGGGCAGCTGCTTATGGGGAACACAGGAGCTTGAATGTATGGGCCAATGACCACAGGGACCAAGCACAGACAGGAAGCGAGATGGGCAGGCCGAGGGCTGGTGGCCAGAGGTCAACAGCTTCCCTCACGGTGCCATGTTCTGGGGTGGAGCTCTGAGGAGTCTGAGAATTCCAGCTGGCACCTGGTCCTCCTGGTTGTTTTGAGGGGGATTCTTGTCAAGGCCAGCGGAGAGAGTTATTCAACAGTTTGTTGGTGTGATTCATAATCATTCAATATGTACACTGTGGTCAGTGGGCCTCCTTTTGTATTCCAGCCTTGAGCCTTGCCGTGTTGGGGGTGGACTCGACCAGCAACAGGTCTGAAGACTCTGTGGTCATTTGAGTTGCGTGAGGGATAAGGCTGCATCGCCTGTGCCACTGCCCAGCCTGGTCCCCCCATCTTCCGACCACTCTCCGTGCTGCCAGCCATGCTGTGTTTGGAGGAATGTACCAGCCCCCCTGGCCAGCCGCTCTCAGGAGCTTTTCAGACTTGATGACATGAGTGGGAAGTGGCCTGTGATATTCTCCTGAGAAATCGTTTCCCACAGATCTTCATCAAGGGTCCAAATGCCAAGCGCCCCGCCCCTCCCCAATCTCCCCTCCAACTCTCTCTCCTCGCAGGTTGAAACACACGTTTCCAGTCCTGGGAACATCTGCCCTGCTCGCTTCCTAGGACCTAACTGGAGGCAGAATGATCTGCATCCCAGTGGTCTGGTGCTGCCCTGGGATGCAGGACGCACAATGGGAAAACCAGGTCTGTCCCAGGCAACCTGGAAGGTGTGGACCTTCCCAACACTTCTCTAGAATGCCTGGATTGTTTTACTGAACTCAGTACGCTCACCACCACCAGTTACACTCCCAGTAAAAAGGCAATGGATCGCTGCTGAACAGCTTCTTCCTTAGTTCTGGTTTCCCACAAACCTCGAGCCTCCCCGGTGCTCAGGGGAAGTGTTACCCACCTTCTCGAACATTCTCATCTTCTGCACAGGGCCTAGAACTTCCCCCGCTTCCAGGAACTCCCCACACTCTCTCCCATGTTGGATCACTTCTACCAAGAACATCTTCCACTCCTGGCATACTGGCACTTATCTCTCTGAAATTCATTCAAGTGTGACTTCCTTTTAAAACAGGAATAAATTTATAAATAAATAAGTTATAAATAAATTTATAAATAAATAAATTTATGTCCCACCCTCCCCCTGGCATAAATAATTCTTCTCATTTTCCTAGCTTATCTTGCACGTGGCACAAATTCAATCACTATTGAGGTGGGAGCTTAGAACTGTGCTCGGTCCTCATTTCTCTCATAAAGCTCTTTATAGACGATACTATTATTGAAAAATCTGCTTGTTATGTGCAACCAGTTGTTCTTTCTTTTTTTGCAAGGGCCACACCACAGTCCTTGGAGAGACTGGTGAAAGTTCCAGATCCTCTGCCTAGAAAAGTACCAAATATATCATTTTGGGAAGTTTGGAGACTCCTGGGGTCCACAGAATCAGGATATGAAATGCTGCATTGCACTGTAAATTGTGAAATGAAAGGCTGATTTTCCCCAGGCAGCTCAGCTCCACTGCACAGGTGAGCTCTGAGGCCTGAGGGTTCTTCCATTCAGGTCACAGAATTCCTGCAGATCAGGGGACCCCGGCCTCCAGGATCCAGTGCCTGATGATCTGAGGTGGAGCTGATGTAATAATAGTGGAAATTAAGTACACAATTAACAATGCACTTTGGTCATCCTGAAACCATCCCTCCCTACCCCCGCCCTTGTCCATGGAAACATTGTATTCCAGGGTGCCAAACAGGTTGGGGACCACTGCTGTAAACGACACTAAGAAAGAGCTGGAAGGGCACAGGCAGAGGAGCAAGGCTGTGAGCTACCTGGGGAAATACACTGCAAAAGCAGCTCGTAAAAACAATCAGAGACGGGGATTCAGGCATATTGTTGAGTCCAGAGAATAGGAAAGCTTCTGGAACCTAACTGAAACCGTATGTAGCCACATGTTGTTTTTCCCAGAAAAGGATTCTAATGAGGTCAATTCCAAATTGTTCTTATAGAACTGAATGCACAGTTAGAATGGGGGCCCCTTGGCAGTATACCCACAGCCTGTGTTTCTGAGAAGGATGGAGGAGGGGCAGCGAGACCACCTCAGGAAAGACCCACGTGTCACAAGCCCTGAGACCTGGAGAGCCACAATTGGTGTTGACCTATTAATTCCTCAGTGTGCAAACACAAACACTGGAAGCCCAGCAGTGACTTGGGAGAGCCCATATCAAATAGGGCTGGTGCCTTGCTCTTTTCATTTCCGGTGCTCTGTGATCAGGGGCGCTCTCTCCTCAGGGTCCATCTGAGATCCTCACTCACATACATCCGGAACCCAGGCCTTTCAGCAGTGGGCGTCCTCAGCCTAGTTTGGTCTCAGGATCTAGGTGAGCAGTGCTGTTCTGCGAAGGGAACAATTATGTTCCTCCAAACACACAGAAGCATCAGAATTCACAGCATGCACTTTACAAGGGCAATAAAGTTTTATATGCTGCTCAGTGAAATACCTAATACAGCCAATTATCCACCAAAATAAACTGATGGGAGAGAGAATGGCTATGTTTGGCTCAGACTTAATTATTTTGCATCTGAACTTCTCAATTCCATGTAATAAAACTCCATTCTGCCCTTATTTCCTGGTTAGGTTACTTAATCGCGACTCCGGTAACGGAGCCCTTGAGTAGAGTAGACTGTCCAATGTCAGTGGTAAGAAAATGTGAAAGGTTTGACATCAATTACAACATTACACACAACATAAAATTTAACAACTTGAATCAGGCTTTCATGGCTCTTTAAAGAGACCGTGTGGTTTTTAAGATCTAAAAATTAATCAGTTTCGAAGAGTCATACCTTTTTGGAAGTCCCAGATCTGACTCTTAGCTTGAGATGTAAGAGGAGGTCATCGCTTTTTGTCTCATCACTGTCTCTCTCTCTCCCTACTTCAGCCCTCTTCTTATTTGAAAAATGTCTCTCCTTTTATTTAAGTGCAATTTCAGTTTTTCACTTTGTATTTTTCTAGGGGAGTGATTTTTCCTTTAATGAAAGAAAAAGTGAAAAATAGAAAAATTGAATTGTTCTCCTATGGGGGTGAAATTCTGGGGAGACCACAGTAAAAACACAAGGACTAACATTTGGCCTTGAATGAGGTTCGAGGGATGGCAGCAAGAATAGCCCCACTAGGAGGCTCCAGGCCCCTTCCTTTGTGGCCTGAGTCCAAATCCATGTGGCAACTGTCACCCCACGGCTCTTTGACACTCGATCATCTTGTAAAGCACCACATGTAATTCCACAGTTTTGGCCCATAACAGCACAGCGTCGGCAAGAACAGGAGTCAGTGACCTCCCTCCGTTAATAAGTGTGGTCTGGGCAGGTCAGCCCCAAGTCGAGGCAGGGCAGCAGGGCAGACGGGTGGGGAGGCAGCTGTGAGTTCTGGCTGAGCCCAGGAACCGCCCTGGGAAAGGGCTGGCCTGACTCTTCAGGCCAAGAACAGTGGGCAGATCTGTCTGCTTTCTTTCTGCTTCTCTCAAGGGGACGATGTCCAAAGATGGATCAGAAGCTGATGGAACTCGGGGTTTACGCCCTAGGTGCATTTATACCCCCTGGCCTAACTCAGCACGGGCACACGGAAAAATGAATGAATTCATGAATTTCGGTATCCAGGATTAGAGCATCACCTCACTGTTCTGATATCGCAATCTGGTCATGGAAAGGCACAAATGAGGAAGTTTCTGTGAATCGTGGACTGAACCCTGAGTGCTCCTTGGGAAAGAGGGAGCATACCAGTCTCCGTCTGTGTGTGTGTGTGTGTGTGTGTGTGTGTGTGTGTGCAGGGGTGAGGGGAGGGGGTGAAGGGGCTTGATGACCATAGCAGGGTCCTCCCAGACCTGCCTTACTCCTGGCTCTACTCTTGGCT
>SJYQ01002291.1:195031-240188 GCA_006410935.1 Redunca redunca
CCCCCCCTCCAACCTCAATTTTAACAAGAAAAAGGGGAAGCGCAGTATGGTACTTTCATGCCTGAGACTCAGTCTACAGAGCGAGTTCCCGTGGGTGCTTGGGAGGCACTCACAGCCAGGCCCATCTCCTCCTTTGTTTTCAGTCTTGTCTGTGGGACTCTGGGGAGATGAGTGCCTTGGACCCGAGCCAAGTGTGGGGGCATCCACCTGGTGTCAACCAGGGCCAATGCATTCCAGAAAGATCCTCAGTGTGTGGTGAAGGGGCGAAACAGAAGGAGGTTTAGCTTAGACCACAGATAGCTAGAAAAGGAAATTAGCCCCTAGTCCTAACACACACCCCACCCCCCTCCGACACACACACATACACCCTAGAGAATTTTTTATTTTTTAATTAATTAATCAATTTTTTGGCCAAGTTGCAGTAGCATGTGGGATCTTAGTTTCCCAACCAAGGATTGAACCCATGCCCCTGCTATTGGAGTGCCAGAGAAATCCACAAGAACTTTTAAAATAGGCTTACTTTTTTTGTGTGAGCAATTTTACATTCCCAGCAAAATTGAGTGAAAGTACAGAGTTCCCATCCCTGTACCCCCAATCTGCTTCCTCTCCTGCTATTAACATCCTCCACAAAACTGGTACATTTGTTAGAATCGCTGAGTACACATTGACACATTATTATCATTCAAAGTCCACAGTTTACATCAGGGTTCACTCTTGGTGTTTATTCTATGAGTTTTGACAAAGGTATAAGGATATGCATCTGTCATTTGGGGGCTTCCCAGGTGGCACAGTGGTAAAGAATTTGCCTGCCAATGCAGGAGATGCAAGAAATGTGGGTTCGAGCCCTGGGTTGGGAAGATTCTCCTGCAGTAGGAAATGGCAACCTTTTCCAGTATTCCTGCCTGGAAAATCCCATGGACAGAGGAGCCTGGAGGGCTACAGTCCATGGGGTTGAAAAGAATCAGATACAACTGAGTGACTGAGCACACATCTACCATTTAGATTTAATTAATTATTACTTAAATTTCGTTATTATCTTGCAAGAGATAATTTTGGCAAAAATGCCCCCCTCCAGCTCCTGCAAAAACAAAAGTAAAAAAATTAAGAAATCCTACTATTTAAAATATTCCAATTAAAGAATGTAATAGGTGAATTTAGTGCTATTCCTCTTGAAAATATATTGATTTAGTGATGGAATAAATAAGGAATATAGATAGTAGTGGTAATATTCACTAGAAACCATTTCACCAACAGCTGGAAAAATTAGAGACAACAAAAGCATTTTTATTGCCATACTTATCACAAATCCCCTACATAATTTTATGAGGAAGTTCATTAAACGAGGAGCTGCTACTGCATTATCTTTCTCCTTGGCCCATTTCTGAAACAACATTAGTTTTTCACACTTCTTTACATCTCAAACATTAAAAAAGCCTTAATTGATGCTTTTACATAAAAGCAAAGGGCTAGGTTTCCCATCATAAAACGTTATGTGTTTACACAAAAACAGCAGCTACCCTTGTAAAACTCTAGTGATTTCCCAGTGGGGTCCTGCAGGGACACTTGGCTATGCTAGGCGTCACACTGATTTCTAGAGCTGAGGCAAAACCTCTCTCAGCCCTGGCCGTTACTAATCAGACTTTTACCATGGGGGCACACCGAACAGGCATCCTCTTTCCCATCTCAGGTCTCCAACTTGCACATCTGAGGGGCTAAGAAAAAAGATGTGAGGTGGGGAAATGCCACATGAGCCTCCTGGTCCTCATGTCCACTCTCCTGACCTTACAGAGTTCCCAGCATGGTGAGCTCTCTGGGACCTCTGCTAGATCCCTGGGAGCAGCCTCTAGGACACCTCTCCTGGACAGAGAGAAGACACGGGGAAAGGCCTGCCCGTGGGCGTCACTGCGGCCTGGAAATCGTGTTCTCTGAAAACCTTTCATTAGGTGTTGCATATATGTTCAGTTGCTTCCATCGTGTCCGACACTTTGCAGTTTCCTGGATTGTAGCCTGCCAAGGTCCTCTGTCCATGGGGTTCTCCAGGCAAGAATACTGGAGTGGGTTTCCATGCCCTCCTCGGGGATCTTCCCAACCGAACGATCGAACCCATGGTTAAGGCTCCTGCATTATAGGCAGATTCTTTACCCACTGAGTCACCTGGGAAGACCCTCATTAGGTGTTGCTGCTGCTAAGTCGCTTCAGTCGTGTCCCACTCTCTGTGACCCCATAGACAGCAGCCCATGAGGCTCCCCCTGTCCCTGGGATTCTCCAGGCAAGAACACTGGAGTGGGTTGCCATTTCCTTCTTCAATGCATGAAAGTGAAAAGTGAAAGTGAGGTCTGATTCTTCGTGACCCCATGGAGTGACTCTTAAAATATAAGGATTTTTCACTCTGCTTCCTAAAGTTGAATCAGTCAATCAAGCCAGGCAAAACTAAAAGTCATTGACTGTTCTCAAATGTCTGGCTTTCTAATGAAAATCAGGATTAATATTTAAAAGTTAATTGCCCGCTTTCTCTATTAGGAAAGATATGAACCAGTTTTACAGTTTTAAGTTTGAAGATTGGGTTTTTGCTTGCATTCATGTAGAATAACATTTATGTTTCACACAGAGTAAGTTTATGAATAAAGGATCTTTAAGGAAGTATCACCCCATTAATTTATTTTTATCCCTGTTGCTGTTTTCTTTGTGGAAACTCACTCAGGAATCTTTTTAGATCACCCCTTATCACACAGGGCAGTTGTGGGGAGAACTCAAGGGTGTCCTTGGGGAAACTGAGGTAAGTAGGATTTAGTCTGCATTCTATGATTCTACATGTTTAGATGTTGAGGACTTTGAGAACTTATTGTTGCTTCTTTCAAGCCAGGATTAAAACTCAGTCTTTCTAACTCTAGAGTCCTCCTGTTAACAATTCTGCTATCTTACCATCAGGGAAAGGAGGAGAATCAGTGCTAGTCCTCCTCGAGATAAATTTAAAATCTGGTTGGGGATATGAAACAGAAATGCATATAAGATGACTAATAATACAAAATAGGCTTTCCCTGGTGGCTCATATGGTCAAGAAAATGCCTGCAATGTGGAAGACCAGGGTTTGATCCCTGGGTCAGGAAGATCCCCTGGAGAACGGAATGGCAACCTACTCCAGTATTCTTGCCTGGAGAATCCCATGGAAGAGGAGTCTGGTGGGCCACAGCCTATGGGGTAGCAAAGAGTCAGACACAACTGAGCGACTTTCATTTCATTTCAATAAAAGGTAATCGTTGATGGAATGACATAGTTAATAAGTGCTGATGATAAACAAACAGGCTATGGTTTACTGGTTGACCTGGGATTTGATCTGGCCTTTGAAAGATTATTACAACCTGACCAGGCAGAAGAAACGGGAAAGTCCAGTGAGGGCCAGGCAGATCATATAGGAGACACTCAGAGCTTAAATATGGACAAATAGGGCAAGGTCAAATTATGGAGGGTCTTGAATGGCAACCTATGGATTCTGAAGAGATTGGAATAGATGTTTGCTAAACCCTAATCTCTGCATTCTCATTAAAAAATTTTTATCACAGTATTACTGTGCTAGTGATAAGGAGTCAAAGATCAGAGGATAAAGGGACTTCTCTGGTGGTCCAGTGGTTAAGACTGTGAGTGTGATGCCAGTGCAGAGAGTGCAGGTTCGATCTTTGCTCGAGGAACTAAGATGCCACATGCTGTAGAGTGTGGTCAAAAAATTAAGAATTAAAAAAGAAAAAGATCATCATATACTAGTTTGTAAAAAAAGATCAGAGTGTAGAAGTTCCATTTGTACTAGTGAATCCCAAGTACCACCTATGGCCTGGTGCTCTATAAGCAGCTGATGAAAGAAAGGGTGAATGCATTTCTCCAAAGATCTCACAGGCTGATAGGGTAGAATAGTTTGTCCAAATATTTTAGGAGGTACTCTTAAAAATGGAGATGTTTAGACACCAGAAGACAAACTGACTAACTGGATGGGAATTCATGGAGAAGGTGGCACCTCCGTAAGTTAGACCTGCTCAGCAGCACAGTCCACTGCCGGGGTGGAGTGAGGCACTAGAGGGGTTGGATTCAGAGGGTGAACTTGGAGGCCCAAGGAGTCAGATCCTGACAGTCTTTTGAACTCTGCTAATGAGCCTTGACTAATACTGTATGGAATCCATAGATTAGCAGCTCTCTGGTGCTGGTAGGCATTGGCATCACCTTGAGGGCTTCTTAAAACACAGATGCTGAACCCCACTCTGGAGTTCATGTTTTCATAGTTTTAGAGTGGGGCCCAAGAGTCTGCAGTTCTAATAAGGTCAGTTCAGTCACTCAGTCATGTCTGACTCTGCGACCCCATGAATCGCGGCACGCCAGCCCTCCCTGTCTATCACCAACTCCCAGAGTTCACTCAAACTCATGTCCATCAAGTCGGTGATGCCATCCAACCATCTCATCCACTGTTGTCCCCTTATCCTCCTGCCCACAATCCCTCCCAGCATCAGAATCTTTTCCAATGAGCCAACTCTTCGCATCAGGTGGCCAAAGTACTAGAGTTTTAGCTTTAGCATCATTCCTTCCAAAGAAATCCCAGGGCCGATCTCCTTCAGAATGGACTGGTTGGATCTCCTTGCAGTCCAAGAGACTCTCAAGAGTCTTCTCCAACACCACAGTTCAAACGCATCAATTCTTCGGCGCTCAGCCTTCTTCACAGTCCAGCTCTCACATCCATACATGACCACTGGAAAAACCATAGCTTTGACTAGATGGACCTTCATTGGCAAAGTAATGTCTCTGCTTTTTAATATGCTCTCTNTTTTCCAGTCCTGTGGCCACTGCTGAGTTTTCCAAACTTGCTGGCATATTGAGTGCAGCACTTTCACAGTATCATCTTTCAGGATTTGAAATAGCTCAGCTGGAATTCCATCACCTCCACTATCTTTGTTCGTAGTGATGGTTTCTAAGGCCCACTTGACTTCACATTCCAGGATGGTCTTAGGTGGTACTGATACTACTGGTCTGAGGTTCCCACTTTGATATCCTCTGACATAGAGGGTGGATTAGATGAGGTGGAAATTGGAGACAAGGAAACCAGTCAGGAGGCATTGGTCCACAGCAGAAAGGATGCTGATCTAAGTGTGCCGAGGGACTACTGCTCTTAGTGGTCTTAGCACCGAGACAGGAACCCCTGTCTTCAGAATCTTACTCCATTGTTTCCAAGGGGGAGGAAGCTGGCTCAATAATCATGTATTTTATTTAAATCTCAGTTTTTAGTAGAAGGCTTCCCTGGTAGCTCAAACAGTAAAGAATCTGCCTGCAATGCAGGAGACTCAGGTTTGATCCCTGGGTTGGGAATATCCCCTGGAGAAGCACCCCACTCCAGTATTCTTGCCTGGAGAATTCCATGGGAAAAGGAACCTTGCGGGTCAGAGTCCATGGGATTACAAACAGTCAGACTCAACTGAAGAAATAACACTTTCACTTTGTTAGAAAATAAAATAATTTGGATTTCTATAATTATGAAGAATACATGTAGGAATTTAGTTTTCTATTTTAAGGGATTTTTTTTTTTTAATGTTTCAGAGAACAGTATGAGATTCTTTTTCATCAGAAGTCCACAGCCTGGGGTCCTTGAAAGTGAACCTCATCCTGCTCGAATCAGATTTTTACTATAAACAAAAAGGCTCTGCGATTCCTCCAAGGCACAGAAGGACAAGAGATTCCAATCAGATGACCTCCAGCTTGATTTCAAATACAACCATTCTACCAGGGAGCTATTCTCTCAAATCCGTGAAGAAGATTCTGAAAGCTGAAAGGTGTTAGATATGGAAAGACAATTCCCAAAATAGTGAAAGAAAGATTTCATTATTTTGTTACTTTTTTTTTTTTTCCTTTTGGTAATAAAGAGTTTGGTGGAGTTAGTTTCTGTCAGTGCATACTTGGGTTGAAAATGTTCATTTCCTTTGCCAGGCTGCCTAAAAATAGTCTTTCTCCAGGCAAAGGCCATCTCAACACAAGCTATGTTCATTCGAGGCACGACATGTTTCATAAATGTAATTACCTATTAACCTGAAGATTTCAATTGCAACGAGAAAAAGAATGTGAATTACATTTCTCGCAAAGTTATGTGCTTATCTTGTTTTGTGTGTATAACAATGAGTTCTTTCATGATGTGACACCATGGCAGTGGGTGGTGAAATCCGATACCTGGCAAAAATACAATGGAATTATATAATACCAAAAAAGTCAATTGTTTTCCCCTTTGCTAATTAACTCCTTTGAGCAGGGAAGTACCGAGGATGAGATCAGCTGGTGGCTTTGTTCTTCGGCTGGTTTCCATGCCGTTTTAGGCACTGTGCAGTGCGTTTTTATAAATGGAAGAAGTCCAGTGACTATTGGAACAGACTGTGAAATGGATACTACCATGGCTTGGTAGCAGCTTCACTGACTCCATGCACTTTGTCTTTCCTGGGTTATTGCCCATCACTCAGGGGTGAGCAAAGAAGTCTGTCTATGGGTCTGTTCTTACTTTTACCCAGAGACCTTTGCACTGGTAGATAATAGGGCAGAGGCCCATAGGATTCTTTATGAAAAAATGTTGCCAGCTGTAGGCCTGACATGTGAAATTTGATATAAATTGGGACACATAACAACCCAATGAAAGAGCTGTCATCCTTATAGATGAGAAAACTGAAGTTCAGAGAAACCAAGATCATGTACAAGGAAAGTAAGCTAGAAGGTAACCGAGATAAGATTTCAATCCATATCTTTCTCCAAAGCTCAGTGCTGTACGCTATATAACATGTTCCTTTCAGTGATGTTGAAAAGGGCTGTAAAGAGGGTTACCCTGGTGGATGAGTTCTTAAAGGATAATAGGAATTATTTTCAAAGTGACCTAATAACATACAGATTTGTTTTCTTTCTTCTTTTCCTAGATCTTCTATAATAATCATATATTACTTTCATAATAGCAACAGTCTTTGCAATATTTTTAGAAGAACTGAGGAGAGACGTAGACACTGAGACATGTGATCTATGTGAGATTGATCAGAAGAATATACTTACGACCCTAGAAAAGGGAAGGATTACTTGAACAAAACCCAGAAAAAGCATATCATAAAGCAAATGATTGCTACAGTTGCCTACATTAAAATGACAGACTTCTGCATGACAAAAGAAGCCGTGGTCAAAATGAAAAGATAAGTCATAGGGCAAAATGTATTTTCAACACATACATCAAGACAGAATTAGTATATAGAACATATAAAAAAAAAAACCTTTAAAAATCAGTAAGGGAGAAGAAATAGATAATACATGATAAAGTCAAAGATTTTTATTTGGCAAATCATAAAAAGGAAAACATATATGTCCAGTAAGATTATAAAAACATGATCAAACTCACTAGAGTGGAGGAAAACATTGAATGCCATATCACACTCATCTATTTGGCAAAAATAAGAAAGACTGGCATAATTAAGAGTTATGAGTAAAGGTACGGAAAATGGGAAAATTATTTACTGTTGGCAAAACTGTCACTTGGTGCAAGTACTTTTAGGTACATGTGCCTGAAGGAAATTTCCTATATTTTATACTTTAAGGAAAATATGAACAAGGTTCCTCACTGAAGCATTGTCTATAATAGCAAAAATCTTGGAATTAACTCAATTATCCACTTGTGGTATATTCACACAGAAGATAAAATAAATGATATATAGATGACTCTTAGAACATTTGTTGAGGGAAAAAAAGTAATTTTTAAAATGATGTAGTCAATATGATACCATTGATATGTTTTTAAAAATTCCAGAAAATGTTATATATTACCGTGTGTGTATAGATATTTGGTAAAAGTAAAAAACTGCATGGGAGGCAGACACATTAATTTCTAATGGTGGTTATTTCTACATGGGAGAAACAGTGGATTGGGCATAAGGAGGTAACTGACCATATCTGGAGTTGATTATGTATTTTAAAAACAATTGCTTTTTTAACTTTAGCAAAAATTAAGGATTGCTGTCACATTATTTTCACCACTTCTGCATATCCTTAAGTAATGCATAAGTTTAAAATTAGTAATAAAAATAAAATAGGAATAGATTGGAAAGCAATTTAATTGCTATCACCAAATAGAAATAATTTCATGACCTAGAATATGATGGAAAGCTGGTCTGAATTTTTTTATTTTAGTAGAGACAATGTAGGCCAAGATAAGATAAGAAAGAATTTATGGATCACAAATGCTGTTTAAACACTGACTAGGCTTCCCTGGTGACTCAGAGGGTAAAGCATTTGCCTGCAATGCAGGAGACCTGGGTTCGATCCCTGGATTGGAAAGATCCCCTGGAGAAGGAAATGGCAACCCACTCCAGTACCCTTGCCTGGAAAATCCCATGGACAGAGGGGCCTGGTAGGCTACAGTCCATGGGATCGAAAAGATTCAGACATGACTGAGGGACTTCACTTTTCACCATGCGGTGTTCTGTACATCCTTTTTGAAAGAACTTGAAAGAGAGATTGACGATCCATCTGTTTGGAATGGTTTGAGGTAAAGCTTCTTATTTTGAAATTTTTCTGGTGAGAACTGTGGCCCTCCCCTGGAGTGAATTAGGCAGGTTCTGTGTTTCCCAGGAATCTGAGCTGGGGCTAGTATACAAACGTCGCCAGGAACTCCATCTCCCATGAGATCATGAGCTGTGGGTCTGTAGTATTAGCGGTGCAGTTGCTCATTTTACAGGTGAGGAGCTGGGAGGGAATGGCATGTGGACGGTGGAGAGGTCACCCATCTTTTAAGGAACAAAGCCAGGGCAAGAAACCTTTTCCCCACTCTTAGGTCAGATCCAAATTAGCCATACTCTTTTGCATCTGAAAAATCTTGACTTTAGGTTCCTGCCCCCACCCCCCACCACTGATCTATTTCCCCTGGAAAGGAAGGTGGCATGTGGAAGGGTGATTCTTATGCTCAGAGGAGGAAATTCGCATAATCCTTGGCAGTGTTTTGTGCAGAAGTAAACCACGCAGCAGTCCCTTTGCAAAGAGCCAGGTTTGTTGATTGAGAGTGACAAGTTGTTTTCCTCTTTGAAATCTGTAATTATGAAGATATTGCCTTGACAGATGGACACGTAAGGCTCAGCAGTTATCATTTCACCCAACTAACTAATTGCAGAGGTAGAGGCAGGTGGATTAACATCAGGAAATCAACACAAGTTCCATGCTTACTGTTCTAGAATTTTCTTGTCTTTTAATTCACCATATTGTGAGTTTGAAGAAACCAGTATATGAAAATATGTTGACAAGACAGGTGGTATATTGAAAACATAAAACTACAGAGAAATGGGCCCTGCATGTCAAGCTGGGACTTTTTTTATATGTGTCCTCTCAAGAGTCATCAGAAATGACTCCCTTCCTGAAGGATGACCCTGCAAATATAAATGTAGGTCCTGGGGCATAATGTTCCCTGTGTGCCAAAGACTCGCAAAGTTTTACAGCATCTTAATAGGCTCCTGAAGTCAAATTTAGGGTTTCTGTACCTCTAACCAGTTGTAAGACTTCAACTTACAGTTGAAGCAGTGGCTTAAAAAAAGCCTTTGTTTCATCATTTGAAAACAGAGATGAGAATAGCAGTTTCTCAAACAGGAGTTGAGAGCATTAACTGAGGTGATGTATATAAAGCCTGACTCTGCATGGACCTGCAGCTCATCCGAGCACTCAGAAGTGGTGGTGGTAATTATTATTAATGTGAACTTCTTAGTGCATTTAACCTGTATGAAGGAAATTTCTACATGTTCTGATTGCCTGATTGCTGTGGACAAAGGAAGCCTAAGACTCCCACTGCAACTTTTATGGACTATCTTCTTCCCTCAAATGGATTTCTCTCACCTCCATCTTTGTTAGTACTGGGTTGACCCAAAAGTTTGTTTGGGTTTTCCCATAACAGCTTATGGAAAAACACTCATGAACTTTTAGGCCAATCCATTGTTTTCCAAAGTCTGCTCTGAACACTTCCTGACTATAATTCGAATTGTGCTATGGACTGAGTTACTATCCCAGCCTACTCCCTCCCCAGCATTCAAAAGATGAGACCCTTGTGGTTCTGGAGAAGACTCTTGAGAATCCCTTGTACTGCAAGGAGATCTAACCAGTCAATCCTAAAGGAAACTGACCTTGATTATTCATTGGAAGGAGTGATACTGAAGCTGAAGCTCCAATATTCTGGCCACCGATGCGCGGAGCCAACTCATTGGAAAAGACCCTGATGCTGAGAAGGAGGAGGGCAGGAGGAGAAGGGGGTGACAAAGAATTAGATGGTTAGATGGCATCACTGAATCAATGGACATGAGTTTGAGCAAACTTAGGGAGATAGTGAAGGACAGGAAAGCCTGGCTTGTTACAGTTCATGGGGTTGCAAAGAGTCAGACATGACTTAGCGACTGAGCGACAACAACCACCTCCAATATGATGGTGACTGGGAGTGGGTCCTTTGTAGGGGGGTGGGTGTATTTAGGGTTAGACGAGGTCATGAAGGTGGGGACCTCTTGATGGAATTTATATTCTTAGAAGAAGAGACAGCAGAGAGTTTACTTCCTCTCTTTTTTGCCATGGGAGGCAGCTGTCTGCAAACACTCAGCAGAAAGCACATCAGCTGGCACCCTGATGCTGGACTTTCCAGGATTAAGTGAGAAATAAATTCCTGTTGTTCAGGCCATCTTTGTTGTTGTTCAGTCATCAAGTCATGTCCAAGTCATGTCTGACTCTTTGCGACCCCATGGACTGCAGCACACTAGGCCTCCCTGTCCCTCACTATCTCTCAGAGTTTGCCCAAGTTCATGTCCATTGAATTGGTGATGCCATCCAACCATCTAGGCCATTTAGTTGATGGTATTTTGTTATGGCAGCCTGGACTGACAGACACAGATAGGGAGGGATTTGTGATAAGAAGTGCTACAGTCCATAGGGTCACAAAGAGTCAGACATGACTGAAGTGACTTAGCATACACACACGTCTACTCTTCCTAAAATTTCACAGTGCACATGGCAGCTGAAAGGCACTCCTGCAAAGGAACAAACTCAACTTTGTTTAATGCTCTGTTTCTAAAACTAACTGAGCCCGGGGAATCCTCTTGGCCTAATGCTGTTACCACTCCCTTGACCCTGAGTTCTTACTACCCAAGACCCTCAGTTCTGCTGTCTACGTGTTTGCTGTGGTCATTTGGAGCCTCGTGATGGGGCTGCTGCCAGAGGGGAAGCCCCCTAATCTCACTGGCACCTTGGTGGGTTAGGCTTGTGCTCGAACTCCAAAAGCCTTCTGGTGCCCCCCTTCCCTGCTACTCAAATCAGCAGAATGCAGCCGGCTGTGGTCCCCAGCTGTTTGCCAACCCTCCCTGAGTGCACTGATGTATGCAAAGCACGCTGGGGTCACTCTGACTGGAGATTCAAGGAGACCATATGTCTATGGTGCAGGAGCACGCGTGGGCAGAACCAAAGGCCAGTGCCACGATTGGTTCACATGCTGCAGCTCACTTCCTCCTGGGCTCCAGGTAGCCCCAAGCACATCTCCTGTTCTTTTTAAAAAATATTTATTTTTGGCTGTGCCAGTTCTCAGTTGTGCCATGTGGGATCTAGTTCCCTGACCAGGGATCGAACCCTAGCCTGCTGCATTGGGAGCATGGAGTCTTAGCCCCTGGACCACTAGGGACATCCCTTCAGATCCCTTTTTCTCTGAGTGACTGCAAGCCCACAGCACACCTGGGCAGTTTTGGTTCCTGCCTCTGTCTCTAATGGTAACATGTGCCCTAGGGTAGATTTTCTTCTTTGTCAGATTATAATCACACTATGCTAAGAACTAGCTACTTGAGTGTGTCTCAAACTTTAATTTTTATACAAATCCCCTGGGGGATCTTGCAGATTCAGAAAAGTCTGGGAATGAGGCTTGAGATCACCTTTTCTAATAAACTCCCTGTAGATGTCCAGGCTGATGGTCAGCATAGCCCAAGGGGCCACTCCTAGCATGAACTAGGTCCAGAGGCAGGCATCTCCTTAGAAGGTGTTGTATATCTTGTCCAACGGCTTCCAGGCACTGAGAAAGCTGGCAGATATTTTCTCTCTTGTTAGCACTGCAGAGCATCCTATAAGGTGTTCTGGCAGTATCTTAGATCCATTTAGAAACTGATGACCTTGAAATTCTAAGACACTGACTTCTCTAGGGTCCACTCACGAAGGAGGAATCTATCTAGTACTCTATTTACTGATCTTTCAAGGTTGTGGGAAAAGTTTTAGGCACTGCCTTCAAACTACCATTGCATCTTTTACCCTCACTCACCTTCTATCAAAATTATGTATATGTCCATAACCACCCCAAGCCAACTAAAACTTTCTGAGGATCAAAATATCCCACATATGTCATTGCATCCCCAACAGCTCTTGACCCTGGGACTGAGAGTGTGTTTGTTGGATAAATAGTCAATCTGAGGGTGTTTAATAATTGTTAGTGGAAAAGAATATGTTCTGTGATTCTTATGTTTGTAACGGCTCCTCATGGCTCCCATCAGTGGTTCTTAACCTTATCTAGAGTCAAAAACTCCACTGAGAATCTGATGGCATCTATGCTACCTCTTCCCAGAAGGGTATACTTTGTGTGTTATTTCTGGAGTTTCTTGGGAAACCTTGGCATCAGATGGTGTAGACTCCAGTTAACAGTCTTTAGCTACTAGGGTTAAACACAAACCCTGAAATCTGGCATCAGAGCCAATGGAGGTGACATGCATTCAGTTTAAACAAAGTTGTCTTTGTCTTTATGTATAAGGGGAAGGATCCTGGGAGAGCTCACAGAATAGGTAGGAGAATTAGAAGGGAGAAAAGTAAAAATTCATGTGCAGTTCCAAAAACTTTAGCGTCTAGAACCAGGGACTTGAATGCTATAAGGATCTTTTTTTTTTTTTTTAAATTTATTTTATGGAAGTATAGTTGATTTACAATATTGTGTTAATTTCTGCTGTACAGCAAAGTGATTCCATTATGGTTTATTACAGGATATTGAATATAATTCCCTGGCTGTGCGGTAGGACCTTGTTGTTTCCCCATTCTCACATAAAGATCAATTTGTCTTTTTGTTTATTTACATTATAGGGACGTAGCTGGGGGCAGCTTCAAGTTCATGTTTCACAGGCCTGTGACCAGAGAGAAAATGGCTCTTTTCTACCAGTTTTAATGATAATAAAAATGAAAAATCCCAAGGAAAGTCCCTAATTGGCATGCCTTGGCTCAGCGCCCATCTTCAGGCCAATTACTGTGGCCAAGAGGGTGGGGTAGATGTTGACTCATGTGCCCACCTTAAAACTGCCCAGGGAGGAGGGATCAGTGAAAAGGAAGGCAGCTCTGATTGGCACCAGGTGGGTGAAAGGGGCCGTAAGGGGTAAGAAGTTTCACTCAAGACAAGGCAGTGCCACGGTATCCCTGGGGAAAATGAGCTGAGAGGCGGCAGCTCTGATTTGTGTTCCTCATCATTCTCTCTGAGATTCTTTGTTTAGTGGGATTGGGTTGTTCCTTGTCCTCCCCAAGCATTATTTATTCATCCCCTCCTCTGGGACTCTAGGGTTCCTTTCCCACTCTGCTTGTCCATCTGGACTCGGCTTCGTCTTAGTTTCTCAGGGCTGCTGTAACCATGCATCACAAGCGGGTGGCTTGAATTAACAGAAATTTATCCTCTTACAGTTCTGGAGGCAAGAAGTCTGACCTCAGGCTGTCAGCAGGGTTGATTCCTCTGAGGGAGAAAATGTTCCATGCCTCTCGCCTAGCTTCTGACGGCAGCTGACAATCCTTGGCTTGTAGACTCATCACCCCCACCTCTGCCTCTATCTTCACACGTTTCTCTGTGTCGCTGTCTTCATGTGGCCATCAGCTCTCCTTGTCTCTCTCCTCTTCTTATAAGGACACTAGCCATTTTGGATTAACAGCTGACTCTACATTCGTATGTGGAGAAGGCAATGGCACCCCGCTCCAGTACTCTTGTCTGGAAAATCCCATGGGCAGAGGAGCCTGGTAGGCTGCAGTCCATGGGGTTGCAAAGAGTCGGACACGACTGAGCGACTTCACTTTCACTTTTCACTTTCATGCATTGCAGAAAGAAATGGCAACCCACTTCAGCGTTCTTGCCTGGAGAATCCCAGGGACGAGGCAGCCGACGGCAATGGCTGCCGCCTATGGGGTCACACAGAGTCGGACATGACTGAAGCGACTTAGCAGCAGCAGCAGCCGCCCCACTGGTATGACATCGTCTTAGCTAATGACATCTGCAACCACCTTATTTTCACATCCTGATCACATTACTGGGTGTTAGGACTTAAACATATCTTTTGGGGGATGGGCAAAGAGGACATAATTCAACCCATAACAGCCTCTCAGCCCTGATTAAGCCCAATTTTTCCAGCAGACCTTTGGTGACCATTCCCAGTCTGATTCTTTCACCTCTGAGCCTGGACTCTGTGAAGCTCTACCACAGTGACGGTTTCAGCCTTCCTTACATACCTTGTGTCATCAAGAGACAGGAAGACACTTGTGGGGAAGAGTCCAGAGCTTTTCAGCGTTCTGTGTGGTACCTGGAGTGATGTGTGATGGTTAATGTTGTTTGTCAACTTGACTGACTCACAGGGTGCCCTTATATTTGGTGAAACATTGTTCTGAATCTGTGTAGGTATTTTTCAATGACATTAACATCTGAATTAGTACACTGAGTAGAAGTACAGTGCCTTCTCGAATGTGAGTGGGCTTCATCCGATCTCTTCATGACCTGACAGAACTAAAAGCTGAGCAAAGGAGAATTCATGCTATCTTCAAACTGGGACATCAATCTTCACTTGACTTTGAACTTGGACTTGGGCTGGAACTTAACTCTATAAGCTCTCCTGGGTCTCTAGCTTGCTGACTGTAGATCCTGGGGTCTCTCAGCCTCCATAATGGCATGAATCAATTCCTTATAATAAATATATAATGTTTATATCTCTATGTATTTACATATCTGCATGCCTGCTCAGTTGTTTCAGTCGTGTCTAACTCTTTCTGACTCCATGGACTGTAGCCCACCATCTCCTCTGTCCATGGGATTCTCCAAGCAAGAATACTGGAGTGGGTTGTCAAGTCTTCTTCCCGGGGATCTTCCCGATCCAGGGATCAACCCTGCATCTCCTGCATTACAGGTGGATTCTTTACCTCTGAGCCACTGGGGAAGCCCCATATTTAAATATACATAAATCCTATTGATTCCATTTCTCTGGAAAGCCCAGATAAACACAATGTGCCTAACACAATGTGAGGCCTCATTAGCAGACCAGGAATGAATGAGGGACTCAGTGAATGGTAACTGAATGCTTGTTATGCCTCCAAAACTCTCCTCACGGTCCTGCCAGGAGTGGCTTCAAAGAGAAACTCTGGGCAAAGTGATACTGATCTTCACTCAGTCGTTCTCAAGTTCTCAACCTCAGCCCCACATGGAGAAGCACTTTAAGAGCTTTGTAAATTCCCATACCTGAGACCAACTAACTGTGAACTTCCGGGGAGGGCACCAGGGACCAATTGGGCTCTTTTATTTTTTACTTTTTCGGCTGCCCAACATTGCTTGCAGGATCTTAGCTTCCTGAACAGGGACCGAACCTGAGCCTTCTACAGTGAAAGCGCTGAGTCCTAATCTTACTGAATCACCAGGGAATTCCCAACGGGCCTCTTAAAGCTGTGAAGTGAGTTCATTTGACCCCTTTCCCCAGGTGGCACAATCGTAAAGAGTCTGCCTGCCAATACAGGAGATGTAAGAGACACAGTTTTGATCCCTGGGTCAGGAAGATTCCCTGCAGAAGGAAATGGCAGCCCACTCCAGCATTCTTGCCTGGAGAAGTCTATGGACAGAGGAGCCTGGCGGGCTACAGTCCATGGGGTCACAGAGTCAGACATGGCTGAACACATGCACATGCAGTGAGTTCACCACACCCTGGAGTTTGAGAAGCTTGGCTCAGGCAGTGGGAGAATGCAGGCTCATGCCCTGAGCTTTATCCAAGTGAGCCTCACCCACACCAGCTCAGCCTCTGGATTTATCTTGGGGCTAAGGAGGCACAATAATGGCGCAAACCTCTTTGGAGACAGGTGTAGGTTTCTTTCTGATCCATGAGGCCAGGGTGCCTCCTAGGGCTCTGGAAACCCAGTGTTTGACATTTGCTTTGAGTTAATGTCCTGCCCAGGCCCAAGCTCAGATTCTTGGAGAAGGGACTCTGAGAAGGAGCATTTCATGCAAAGGGTGAGCAGGCTCTGTGTCAGCTGTCAGCATGAGGAAAGGAAGAGGGCCAGGAGGGCTCTGTATTTAGCTGGTGACAAAGAAATGTCACGAAGGGCTATCTGGGCAAGAAAAGCAGTCAGCACTGGCAAAGCCGTTCAGGTCCTGGAGGAACCCAGAGCCCCTGCCCTGAGGGTGCTTTGGAGAACTGTTTTTCAAGCCTGTGTAGGAATGGGCTGCAACCTTGCAGAAATGGGACTACCAGTAGGAGATCAAAGCATCAGGGCGCCGCGGCTGGAGTGGTGGCTAGCCACTGTGTCCTGGCCTCCCAGATGCTCCATAAACCATCTATGACAGAGGGGCATCTCTGGCAGGCCGGCGGTGCTGGAGGGAACACATGCAGCCATATTTCAGCTCGGACACCAGGACTTGAATGGGAGCGCGTGCGTGTCTGGGGCTGAAGTTTCTCTGAAGCTGATTTGTGGCTGTTTGAATTTACGGCCCTGGAGGACAACAGGATCGACCAACTAGACCCATATGTGAAACCCGGGCTGGGGTTTCAGAGAGCACAAGAGGGAGGATGAAAGTGTGGAGGAGGAGAGATTGTTATTACGTTCTGGTAATAGGTGGTGATATAGGGCCTGTCAGACTACAGTTTTTAAAGGCATTTTTAGGACATTTCATTGTCCTCCTTCTCTGTCTCACCCAAGATTGTCTGCACAGCCTTGGGCTGAAGAAACTTGTAGAAATAATTCAAAACCACAGACACATTCCCCACAAGGAGACTGACACCTCAAGGTCATCGCCTTAGCCTGGTACCTCCAAGAACACTTACCCTATGATGGCAACTCCATGCTTTAAAGGGAGTGGAGCTCAGCTTCCCCTGGGAGGAGGGAACTGAATGTCTCTGCTTCTGGACAAGCTTCCAGGAGACCCTACAGAAGGACCCTGAGGTATGCACAGATCAGTTACTGGCTGCCCAGGAGGACTTGTCATGCCTAGTGTCTCCTGCCTGCCGTTTGCCTCCTAACAGGTCTTACATGTCTGAATGCTGGGAGATGAGTCAGACCTTTGCTGTGATGAGAATAGGAGGTGGGGCCTCTGGGAGGTGATTAGGATGGATGAGGTCCTGAGGATGGTGTCCTCATGAATGGGATTAGTGCCCTTGTAGGAGTCACAGGAGAACTTGCTGCTCTCTGCTCTCTGCCACGTGAGGATGTGAGAGGGTAGTAGCCTGCAACCTGGAAGAGGACTCTAATCAGGACTCAACCCTGCTGACACTCTGATCTGAGACTTTCACTCTCTAGAACTGTGAGGAATAAATTCCTGCTGTTTATAAGCCACCCAGTCTATGGTACTTACTTACAGCAGCCAGAACTAAGATAAGTGCTATGCTAGGAACACTATGTCATGTCCTAGCAGTGTGGTTTGGGGTCAGTCACTTATCTGCCCTGAGTGTGAATTTATTCTGCTTGAAAAATAGATAATAATTCCTGCTCTGCTTACATTCTTCACAGGGTTGTTAGGAAGACCAAAGGCACGGTTATATAAGGAATATTGTTTCTGAAAATTCTGTTTTATTATTTATTTATTTTCAGATTTGGCAATGGATTCTTTTTGTTGTTGATTTTTATTCCAACTTTTGTTTTTTAATTGCAGTATAGTTGATTTACAATATTATATTAGTTTCAGGTGTATAGCACAGTGATTCAGTTATACACACACACACACACACACACACACACACATATTTTCAGATTCTTTTCCCTTGTAAGTTATTTCAAAATATTGAGTATAGTTTCTTGTGCTATATAGTAGCTATATAGTCGATCCTTGTTGGTTATCTATTTATATATATAGTCATGAAAGTGAAAGTGTAAGTTGCTCAGTCATGTCCAACTCTTTTGCAACCACATGGGCTGTAGCCTGTCAGGCTCCTCTTTCCATGGGATTTTCCAGGCAAGAATACTGGAGTGGATTGCCATTTCCTTCTCCAGGGGATCTTCCTGACCCAGGGATCGAACTGGCGTCTCCTGCATTGCAGGCAGATTCTATACCATCTCAGCCACCAGGGAAGCCATATATAGTAGTATTTATCTGTTAATCTCAATCTCTGAATTTATCCCTCCCCTTCCTCTTTCCCTTTGGCAACTGTGTTTGTTTTCTATGTCTGTGGGTCTATTTCTGAAAAACAAAACATAATACCATCACAGGGCTGCTTATTTTTCTCTCACTAAGGTTGAGAATGTTTCACTCCCTGGGATTCCAAAATAATGTCAGCTTCCCATTTTTGCTCTGCATGTCTGCCTGCCTTGAAGTCTGTCTATGAAGAAAGTCAGGTTCCTCTGCGTGGATTCCTTGGTTTGTTCTCTGCCCACCCTGCTATTCTGTGACTCGGGAAAGTGAGCCAGGAAGGAAAGGGCAAGAGACTCATCCAGAAATGCTGATGTGGGGGAAGGATCCTGACCTCTGGATAATGAAGTGTGGATTGTTGGCAAATTTCTTATGATAATAATGGTGGTAGGAAAAATGATGCTCAGTTAAAAAACTGGCAGCGGTTTCTTCAGGGAGAGAATTGTCTTTTGTTCAGGAGAATACCTTGATGGCCTTTCTGAGTATGAAAGGTGAGCTTGCCCCAGGACATGGCTTAGATGAGCTAGACTGAAGGTGATTTTCAACCTTGGCTACATAGAAGGAGATTTGGGAAATGATGTGTGCATGTGCCTCAGCCCCAGAACCTCTGATGTAGTCGGTATGGGGTAGGGTATGGACACTGCTATTTAAAAAACAATAACAACAGAAAAACTCCCCAGGAGATTCTATTGTGTAGCCAAGGTTGAGATTCCCTAGTGCCAGACCCAAACAAGAAGGGAGGAGGGAGCACAGTGAAAAAATTTGGGGGCTGGTGGTTTTGTGGGAGGTGTGAAGGAAAGGGGAGTTGATATGGATGGTGGAGGGAGGGAGCTGTCTGTGTAGAGATGACCAATGAGGTGTTGATGGTGCCTGGAGGAGCCAGGGACTGTTAGCAAAGGGATCACCAGCATTTAACTTTAGGTTGTGTGCTGTGCTACACAATAACATCACCATAGAGCTTCACATCCTCAGTGAATGTCTCTACATGCCCAATCTTTTGTTCCAATGGGGGAAGCGCTGGAACCTAGGCTGGCCCCAGTGATGGACAAACAAAGTCCAATACCTGCAGGAGATGAAAAGGGGAGCCAGGATTGAAAATTCAGCAAGAGTAGGAAATGGGAGCTAGAGGGAATCAGGACAAATGTTACCCCCTCACCCCCACCAACAATCCTCTGGGATATGGGGGTGGGGGTGAGTGCTTGGTTTCCTACCGTTTGTGGAATAGGGCTTCAAGGTAATTTTATTTAAATCTCAGTGGATAGGGCCTCAGATGCTGGAGGACACGAAGACTTACAAACAGCGGACATTTGAGCCAAAGAATAATAAATAATTCACCACCTTCCCTCTTTCCACCTCACATACTCCATGTGTGGAATATTTTATAGCCATCACAGTTCATTCACATTCATCTCTCTCTGAGCCTTCCAACAGGCCTGGGAGATGGGGAAGGAAGGAATCTGTCACATCAGATTGCTGAGTGAGGGGGTCCTCGGCGGCTGGAGCTTATGTACAGTGGAGGGACTTAAAGCATCACTAGCTTTGAACCATCATTTCTGGTTCTGACTTGTTGCTTAGGCCACCATTCCGGCTGAGCCGGGCTTCCAGCTACTTTGGAACTAGATGGACATCTTCTGACTTAACTTTGAAAAAAAAAACACACACACACACACACACACACAACATGAGTTCTAGATGCAACATTTAATCTCTTCCCTCCGCCCTGTTTTTTCTCTCTTTTCTCTTGCTTTTCCTGCTTGTCCGTACCTCTTTTCCATTTCCCATGTCCTCATTTGCATCCATCCACCACTCACCATTTCCAGGCAATGCTCTCGTTAGTAGATTTCCCCCTAGATTAGCATATAGATTAGCATATTCATGCATGAATTCCACATAAAAGTAATTTCAAACGCTTCTTTATTATTTGGTCTTCTCTCTTTCTTTATCTGATTCCAGGATGAGTCAAATGTCTTTACCAGCATGTATTGCTGAATCATCCAGTTTCTAATCAGAAGATGGTTGCCCAGCCTCTGGGAGGAACTTCACAAATGTCCACAAGTTGTTGATGTCATACCCATTCTTGGCAGATAGACGGGACTCAATATATTAACTGGCTTCAGTTGCTCTTTGCTCTAGATTTAGAAAAGAGGAATGGTGACCTGTTTCACCCACATGGAAGCAAAGAGCTGAATGTGTTTTATGCCCAGGTGTTTGCCATATAGCTTGATACAAAACCATGTCCTGGAAAACTATAAGCCAATCTAATTTATAGAAATAAACTGAGTGAGAATCATTATTTTTTATTGGTACCACTTAATGTGAAGAAAATGCACATTTTCCAAAAATATGGAAAAAACGTTCCATTTGCCTTATTGGGTCCAAATGTTAGGTTTAAATTATTTTACTATGCAAACTCTCTTTCATATCTTGGCAGTAGTGATTTCCATTTTTATTCCTTTGGTATCCATAATCTTATGAGAATCAAAAACACATGCTTTGAGATCACTGGACAGCTCCTCCTCCAACATTTTAAAAATGCACAAGGAAGGTTATTGCTCTGGTAGCAAAAATAACAGGAACGCTATGGGAGAAAATTATGAGGACATCTAGGCAGAATGGGAAAGAGGTTCAAAAGGTGCATTCTGGTTTTTATGCTTTTGATTTGCAAGTCATTAAGCTGGAAGAGCCCCTACCTCCTGCTGACTGCCACTAGGAATGTATTTTTTTATTCTCTAATAGAGGATGCTTATTCTATGACTCCAGGTTTGTGGTACAGGAGGAGATTGGGGGATCTGGATTTTCCAGTACTTCTAGAGATGGGGAGCCTGGAGGAGTGGACTAAGAGTCCATAGACTTCTGGTCTCCCTCTGTCTGTAGGGGTGGGTGCATTGGGCAGGGAAGGAGAAGCATCATGCAAGTTTCAATCCCAAGAATTTTAGGCTGACAGAGAGAAGTCAGTGAAGAGGTAAATACTTTGTCTTTTCTTCTGAAAAAATAAGCAAATGAAATTGAACTAGCAGAATCATTAAAAATTGTTTTCATATTATCTTATTAATTTTTGCATTCTGGGTGTGAAGGGGAGAGCTTACAACTGTGTGGTTAATAACTGAGTGGAATAATAAAGACCCCCTTACGCCTGAACTCCTTGACCTGAGTTCTACACTTTACCTTGACTTTCTGACATTGACTGTGGTTGCTAATCAGATGCTGAATGATCATTGCATGACCGTCAGCTCATTTACTTCTGCAAATCAATCCTGACTTGTTGCCAAACAAGAGTTTAAAAATGCTAAGGGAAGGCACCCTTAGCAGTGGGTACAATGTCTCATTTGTTTAGGTGGAGAAAGCTTTTGTTGACCATAATTCAGGAAGCAAGTTTATGCCCTGTGCAGGCTGGAGTGATGTAAGAGTCCCACCAGGAGCTCTTAACTCAGGACCTCAGTTCTTCTCCGAGGAAGGCTCATTTACCAGTTCCCAATGGCTTAATCTCCTTGGTCAAAGACCAAATTAGACCCAGAGCAGTTAGACTCTCGATATTTTATAGGTGGTTCCTTCTGCAGGTCTAAATCCTGCTCAAAGTTCTCTTAATATATCAGTTCAGTTCAGTTCAGTTGCTCGGTCATGTCCGACTCTTTGCGACCCCATGAACTGCAACACGTCAGGCCTCCCCGTCCATCACCAACTCCCAGATAGAGTAGGCTTGTGCTTGTTAGTCATGGGTGGAAGCAAAGAGAAGCGAATTTGCTCAGTCATGTCCGACTCTTCGAGACCCCATGGACTGTAGCCTATCAGGCTCATCCTTCCATGGGATTTTCCAGGCAAGAGTACTGGAATGGGTTGCCATTTCCTGCTCCAGGTATCTTCCTGACCCAGGGATTGAACCCTGGTCTTCCACGTTGTAGGCATATGCTTTTACCATCTGAGCCACCAGGGAAGCCAGTCATGGGTGGAACACCTTAGGAATCAACCAGATTCAGTTCAGTTCAGTTCAGTTCAGTCACTCAGTTGTGTCTGACTCTTTGCGACCCTATGGACTACAGCACACCAGGCCTCCCTGTCCATCACCAACTCCCAGAGTTTACTCAGACTCATGTCCATTGAGTCAGTGATGCCATCCAACCATCTCATCCTCTGTCGTCCCCTTCTTCTCCCACATTCCAATCTTTCCCAGCATCAGGGTCTTTTCCAATGAGTCGATTCTTCGCACCAGGTGGCCAAAGGATTGGAGTTTCAGCTTCAGCATCAGTCCTTCCAGTGAATATTCGGGACTGATTTCCTTTAGGATTGACTGGTTGGGTCTCCTTGTAGTCCAAGGAACTCTCAAGAATTTTCTCTAACACCACAGTTCAAAAACATCAATTCTTCGGCGCTCAGCTTTCTTTACAGTCCAACTCTCACATCCATACATGACTACTGGAACAACCATTGCTTTGACTAGAAGGACCTTTGTTGGCAAAGTAAAGTGAAAGTGAAGTCACTCAGTCGTGTCAGACTCCTAGCAGCCCCACGGACTGCAGCCTACTAGGCTCCTCCATCCATGGGATTTTCCAGGCAAGAGTACTGGAGTGGATTGCCATTGCCTTCTCTGTATGTCTCTGCTTTTTAATATGTTGTCTAGGTTGGTCATAGCTTTTCTTCCAAGGAACAAGAGTCTTTTAATTGGATGACTGCAGTCACCATCCGCAGTGATTTTGGAGTCCCCTCCCCTAATAAATCAACCAGATTAAAGGAGTGGAAAAGGCAGAGAGCTGGGAGCTAAGGGAATTCAGTGGTTATTCTGGCTCCACCCATCTCCCTAGTGTCTGTGGCATGTTGCTTAACTTCTGAATCTCACTTTTCTGTTTGCAACATAGGAGTACAAATAACACTTCTCTTGTATCTTTGAATTGTTGATTTAGTTGCTAAGTTGGGTCCAACTTTTGAGATCCCATGGACTGTAGCCCACGAGGCTCCTCTGTCCATGGGATTTTGCAGGCAAGGATACTGGAATGGTTAGACACTTCCTTCTCCAGGGGATCTTCCTGACCTGGGGACTGAACCCTGGTCTCCTGCACTGCAGGCAGATTCTTGAACTGACTGAACTACCAGGGTCCATAGAATTGTTGTGAAGAGTAAATGAAACAAAGACTGTCTACTTAGGATACCTAACATACTTTGCCTGTTTGCTTTTCATTAAATCTGTAGGGGCTCTCTGAGGGCCTGGGAAGTAGAAGGGCTCAGATCCTTAGAGA
This sequence comes from Redunca redunca, assembly GCA_006410935.1. Taxonomy (NCBI): domain Eukaryota; kingdom Metazoa; phylum Chordata; class Mammalia; order Artiodactyla; family Bovidae; genus Redunca; species Redunca redunca. The sequence continues at coordinate 218,633 of SJYQ01002291.1, forward strand.
AGTTGATGGCCCTTTGAGAAACAGAAGAGCAACATGGTATATGTGACTCCAGGACCAACTGGCCTAGTTCAAATCTCAGATCCACCTCTTTCTAGCTATGTAGACCTGGAGTAAGTTACTTAAACTATCTGTAACCCAGGAACCCTTTCTGAAGACAACAACAGCCTCCTTACCTCATTGGATAGTGAGACAGACAGAGACAGTGCACTAAGTCATGTCCGACTCTTGCGACCCCATGGACTAGCCCACCAGACTCCTCTGTCCATGGGATTCTCCAGGCAAGAATACTGGAGTGGGTTTCCATTTCCTTCTCCAGGGGATCTTCCTGACCCAGGAATTGAACCCAGGTCTCCAGCATTGCAGGCAGATTCTTTACCAACTGGGGTGGGGGGGAGGTGTAAGAACAAGGAAATAGAACAAGGTGGACAAAGAGTGGAATGATTAAGATTAATGGGGGTTCTAACTGGATCCATTTTTCCATGGCTCCCTGGCCCTTGCAGGTTCTCAACAATCACATGAGATTTTAGGAATGCACCACACAGAATTGATTAGTGAAAGGATATACCACATAGATCTGATTTGTTAAATATCACCCTTCCCTTACCTTCTGCCTCCAACATACTCCCTACAGTACTACAGGCAGGGAAGACCTAAACTATTGGGAGGAATATCTAACACTTTTCCAGAGTAGAATTCAGCTAAGTCCAAAAAGCGTCCAGGTTTAAAAGAGATGTTGCACTTACAGTTCTCAGCGAAGTTCCCAAAACATATAACATTATGATAAACATAAGCTCTGGACATGGAACAACAGACTGGTTCCAAATAGGAAAAGGAGTACGTCAAGGCTGTATATTGTCACCCTGCTTATTTAACTTACATGCAGAGTACATCATGAGAAACGCTGGACTGGAAGAAACACAAGCTGGAATCAAGATTGCCAGGAGAAATATCAGTCACCTCAGACATGCAGATGATACCACCCTTATGGCAGAAAGTGAAGAGGAACTCAAAAGCCTCTTGATGAAAGTGAAAGAGGAGAGTGAAAAATTTGGCTTAAAGCTCAACATTCAGAAAAGGAAGATCATGGCATCCGGTCCTATCACTCCATGGGAAATAGATGGGGAAACAGTGGAAACAGTGTCAGACTTTATTTTTTTGATCTCCAAAATCACTGCAGATGGTGACTGCAGCCATGAAATTAAAAGATGCTTACTCATTGGAAGAAAAGTTATGACCAACCTAGATAGCACATTCAAAAGCAGAGACATTACTCTGCCGACTAAGGTCCATCTAATCAAGGCTATGGTTTTTCCAGTAGTCATGTATGGATGTGAGAGNAACCTGAGTGAACTCCGGGAGTTGGTGATGGACAGGGAGGCCTGGCGTGCTGCAATTCATGGGGTCGCAAAGAGTTGGACATGACTTAGCGACTGAACTGAACTCAACTAAAACATAAGCTACTGTTATCCCCTTCTAGGGGACACCAAAGACACATAGGTATGGAATAATATTCACATTTGAGATACTTTTAGTAACTTTTATTTACACTATTTAGATCTCTTTGCCAGTATATAGGAGATCCAACCAGTCCATTCTAAAGGAGATCAGTCCTGGGTGTTCTTTGGAAGGAATGATGCTAAAGCTGAAACTCCAGTACTTTGGCCACCTCATGCGAAGAGTTGACTCATTAGAAAAGACTCTGATGCTGGGAGGGATTGGGGGCAGGAGGAGAAGGGGACGACAGAGGATGAGATGGCTGGATGGCATCACGGACTCAATGGATGTGAGTCTGAGTGAACTCTGGGAGTTGGTGATGGATAGGGAGGCCTGGCGTGCTGCAATTCATGGGGTCACAAAGAGTTGGATACGACTAAGTGACTGAACTGAGTGACTGAACGGAACTGAGCTTATAGGAACTTTGTCAATGGACTCCAAAACATAAACTGTTGGTCCATCTTACACAAGTCTTACAGAGATCTCTCTCACCTAAGAAATCAAGGGCATATTTTAAGGCTCATGTTTGCTTTTCCTTTGATTCTCCTAAGGATACTTCCTTTTTTAAAATAAACTTTTTATTTTGGACTAATTTTAGGTTTACAGAAAAGTTGCCAATAAGGTATAGAGCTTTCTTATTTACCCTTCCCCAGCCTCCCCTAAAGATAACATCTTATGTAACTATGGTACCTTTGTCAAAACTATGAAATAAACATTATACATTGTTGCTGAGTAGAAGACAGATTTTACTTTGGATTTCAGCAGTTTTCCCTCTTACATCCTTTTTTTCCCTCCAGGATCCCCACTGGAACCCACAGGACCGTCTCTTCTGTCTCATCCCCTCTGTGACAGTTTCTCAGTGTTCCTTGATTTTCCATGACCATTTTGAGGAGTCTTGGCTAAGCCCTTTGTAGACTGTTCCTCTCCTTAGATTTGTCTGATGTTTTTCCCATGATTAGATTAGGGTTTCAGGGAAACACCAGAGGTAAAGTGCTGAGCCCACACTGAATGAGAAGTCCTTATCTTTTCTTCCTTTCACTTGTCTTCAATTTCTCTTCCTCTCTTTTCTAATTATCCTCCCCACCCCCAACCACAAATGGACTTACAGTCTAGGAAATCAAAGGATGAGAAATGAAGTGGGGTCCAGAGGGAAATTAGAATTTGGAAGTGAATAAAGCATTTTGCTTGCCTGAGTCTCCTTGGGACTTGACATGCCAGAACCCACTGTGAGGATATGGCCCCTCCTTACTTTACCCACCCTCCAATTTGCAGGAATTTGGGAGAGCCTTTGTACTGACACATGGCATAAACTGAGGGCTCCTGAGGTGTCAGCTTCATCTCAGGGTGTGGGTGTGCTGACATTTCATGACACTCCCTGTGGGCCCTCTGCTCTGTGCTTTATGATGCGCAGGCGTCTGCCTCTGCGAACTCAGGTGTTTCGGCCTCCCGAAGGTCCACTTAACACTTTCAACCTTAACATCCGAACAAGATACAACCTCTCTGCCGAATTTCCCTGGCTTTTTTGCTCATCTTTTATAACCCAGGCCCCCTTTCACTTCCCCAGGTATTTCTGGGAGATCTCAGGAATGTCACAGACGAACTCACGAATGGCACGCTCATGGAGGGACAAGGGTGTGGGGACTATATCCGCAGTCCTTCAGAGGCTGTGGAAACTGAAAGTGAAAGTCGCTCAGTCGTGTCCAACTCTTTGCGACCCCAGGGACTATACAGTCCATGGAATTCTCCAGGCCAGAATACTGGAGTGGGTAGCCTTTCCCTTCACTAGGGTATCCTCCCAATCCAGGGATTGAATCCAGGTCTCCCACATTGCAGGCGGATTTTTTTTACCAGCTGAGCCACCAGGGTAGCCCAAGAATATAGGAGTGGGTAGCCTATCCCTTCTCCAGGGGATCTTCCCCACCTGGGAATCGAACCTGGGTCTCCTGCATTGCAGGCGGATTCTTTACCAACTGAGCTACTAGAGAAGGCTGTGGAGGCCACTGCCAATGTGCCTGCCTCTGGCTCTGCCACGCCTACAATGCTCACAGTAACCCACGCGCTGTGCACCTCCCACTGCGCGTCACTGGTGGGTCCCTGCTGGAGCTCCGTTTCCCAGAATCCAAGTTTGTGCAAATGACACCTGTAGCTTCTGCCTGTGGACCTTCTCTAAGGCACTTCCCTGAATCTGTGATGCAGGCTAGAGTGTCAGCATCTGAGACAGACAGTGACCACCCGCTATTCTAAGACACCCTCGCCCCTCCTGAGAGCAGACTGCCTCTGCAAACTGCTAGGGGGGAAAAAGGAAGGGAAAAAAAACCCAAATGGAAAAGTCACACAGTCTCCAGTAACTACCATCACTCCACAGCAGAAGTCCTTCAGGGCAGGTCTCAGTGCTCAGGGTTGACTGCCTGACATCTAGGCTTTGACCTTGCTTCCCCACCCCAGGCAATGCTGGTAAGGAGAAACCTTTGAAATAATAGATGATCCTGAGTTAATGTTACATGAGAATTGATAAATAATTTAACCTTAATACAAAAGGTTTTGCGGGGGGAAGACAGTATTATGGAAGTAATTTAAGGCTAGGCTTAAAACAGTAAAAAATACCTCAGCTAGTGGTTATTAATCTTCTGAAATCACATTTCTTAATTTTGAAGATACATAAAAGAAGGGGGGAAAAATCCACAAAGAGAGTTGACCAGTTTCAAACTGAATATTTAATTTTCACACTCTTTTGGCCAAAACACTCTGCAATTTGTAGGTTTGTGAAGGTTAAAATGCTTCATAGTACATGTTTTCTCGAGTTGCAGAATCATGGCTGAGGGCTTGGTAAGGACATCTTCAGCAGCAAATATTTGTTGGGGGAAAAGCCTTGTTTTAAACATAAGGCAGAAAGTGAAACAGTGAAACTGATATTCTTCATGCATGTCTTTGAGTTACGGCCTGGTCTGGCATTCATTTAAACCAAATATTGCTCCTGCCCTGCCTCTGCTGTGGCAGGACAAATCAGAAAGGGCCCAAGAATAATCCATAAACTGCAAGCATTCAAAGCTGCTTGATGTGGATTCAGGCAGAACAGACTGGAGAACATCCCCAAATTTTGTGTTCTGTGTTCAAAGAAACCACAATTTCTCTTCTGCTCTCCCCCACCCCCCTTTCACCAAAGGCAACATGTATGATGATAGAAGGAATATGGGCTTGGGGAAATAAATGTCTGAGGTTCCAGTCTGGGCTCCTTTGTATGCTAACTGTGAGATACTGGCTAAGTTACTTGGTTTCCAAGTCTCAGTTTGATCATTTGTAAAAGAGGGCAAATTATTCCCACCTTTCACAGTCGTCATGAATATTACAATAGTTCCCGGTGGGAAAACCTCTGGTATAACTGCTGGAATATGGAAGGTATTTAATAGGCGTCCTTTGATTTCTGCACTATTATAGAATTTTGCATTTTTCTTATTTATGTAGTTGGGTTATAAAGAAAGAAGGATCTTCTGAGACTTAGGCCAGAAAATGAACCCTTGTGCACTCTGCTGGCTCACTCCCACTGATAATGACTGAAGGGCCCTGGGAAATGTTACAGCACCAGGGATATGTCCCCTTTGGTCCTGCAGATCGGAACAGGGCGGGAGGGATGACCTGAGTTACAGCCTGGTCTGGACGACTGCAGAACAGATTGCAGGAAGAACTGTACTTTCAGTCCACGGTAAAGATTTCATCCTCATAGGTTTTTCCTTCACTGCTTCACCTTGCGGGGTCTCTGAATTCTATAGACCATCATTTTGAGACTTGACACTTCACACTACTTGCTTTTGGATCTGGCTCCAGATAAGGGCCTTAGTGATCGTTTGTTGTTGTTTAGCCACAAAGTCGTGTCCGACTCTTTTTGCCTCCATGGGTTGTAGCCCGCGAGGCTCCTCTTTCCATGGGACTTCCGAGGTGGTAGTGTTTGTGCATACATGCTCAGTCACTCAGTCTCTGTACTGACTTGAGTAACTCTGACCTCACTGAGATGCCCAATCCGTTGTCTCTTATACTGTCTCACTAGCCTCAGCTTTCTCATGGGTTCAGGCTGACCAAGCTCTGGTTCCTTATGAGCACTCTGTCTACTCATTCCCAAATTCTTACCTTCCCTTAACCACTTTTCCTCCATATCATATTTGCCCAGAAACCATCAACCTGGTTAAACCCAGATGTCCACTTACACTGAGTCATACCTGAACATCTGAACACTGCTGGAGGTAAAAAGATTACATTATAACTGTGCTGATTGAATTCTGTTTAAATTAATGACCACAGATCTCAAATTTCGTATCTTCTCTTACCTCTAAAACTCTTGAGAAGACACTCACTTTAAACTGATGAGTTGGTCTCATATAGAAAAAAATCGATGTCTTGCTGTTCCTATAGAAAGTCCCACCCTTCTGCTGTGCTCTGGAGAAACCATAGTCTAGCTGGGTAAGTGACATGTCATCTTCAGTAAGAGATGGGTTAGAGTCCTCACTGGCCCAAATCAGAATAGTTCTAATCCTCAGCCCCCTTCCCAGAGTTTGTCAATCGGAGATTAGTGTAGTAGCATTAGTCACTCAATCATGTCCGCCCGTTTGTGACCCCACGGACTGTAGCCTGCCAGGTTCCTCTGTCTGTGGGATTCTCCAGGCAAAAATAGTGGAGTGGGTTTCCATTCCCTTCTTGAGGGAATTTTTCTGACCCAGGGATCGAACCTGGGTCTCCTGCAGGAGTCCTCCACCCAGTTCGATCCTGGGTGGCTTCTTTAACATCTGAACCACCAGGGAAGCCCTGTCAATCAGAGATTGAGTCCCCTCAAATCATGTTAGTTTTTCTCAGCGACAGTCTCCGCTAACAACTGCAAGTTCTTTTCTAACATTTGTCTGTTGCATTAAGAACCACCGGAAGGTGGCTCATGGCTGCCAGCACTGATGGTGACTGTTGTGAGGACACCGATATCTGTTTCAGAGACGACCTTCCCACAGTCTCTTAAATTCACTAATCTCTGGAAGTTAAAGCACTTCTGATTCTCTGCAGGAGTAGGAAGAACATCCTCTGTATCTCTAAGGATTTGGTGTTTTAAATTGCCGTGCACCCCGCCTACTTCTGAGTCCCTTCTAGTAGCTAAGTACTCACGCTTGCCGTCCCCTTAAAATTCTCAGAAAACTTTTATTCCTCCTTCTAGAAAAGAGCAAACATGGGATTAATTAGTGTTTTGGTACTGTTTTGTGAAAACAGAAAATCATGGGGCATTTTGCCAGATACAATATCCATCTCTTCAGTGATGGATGATAAAAGTCTGCTAAACTGGGTGACATTTAGATTGTTTCTCTCGGTCCCATCCTTGTGGGGGTGTCATATGTTAGCCACACAGCCCCTGACACTCCCAGTGAGAGGGCTGGGGCTCTGCTCCTCACTTGTTAAATTAAAAGGATTGGTCTAGAGGATTTTTAAGGGCACTTCTAGCTCTGGAATTTTAATTTTAAGAAATATCTTGAACGATACCATGCGTAAAAATCTTTTAAAAATGTTTAAAGGTCCATGAATAGAAAATCCTAAAAAAGCATGCCAGAGGTCCCTGAATTTGAGTCTTCAACAGCCCATCAATTTCCTGGTACAAAGGCCAATCTATGAAATAATCACAACATCTATCAACATCTATCTTCTGATGGATCCCAGCTGATTAGGTCACTACGGAGACAGGAGGCAACGTTTTTGAACATGTTCACCATGCACATCAGGGGGAAATGGAAAAATTCGAAGCTAGGGTGGTGCTGGTGGGTGGTCCTTCCCTCGAATAGTGATAAGAAAGCAAACTTAGATGCAGATTCTTTTTTTTTTTTTAAATTGGAGGATAGTTGCATTACAGTGTTTTTTTTTTTTTTTGCCGTACAGCAAAGTGAGTCGGCCATATATGTAAATATATATATCCCCTATTTTTTTGGATTTCCTTTCCATTTAGGTCACCACAGAGCATTGCATGCAGTTCCCTGTACTGTACAATCAGTTCTCATTAGTTATCTATTTTATATATAGTAGTGTATATATTTAAATCCCAATCTCCCAATTTTTCTCACCCTCCATCCCCCGCTGGTGTTCATATGTTTGTTCTCTGTGTCTGTAACTCTATTTCTGCTTTGCAAATAGATTCATCTGTACCATTTTTCGAGATTTCACATATATGCATTAATATATAATACTTGGTTTTCTCTTTCTGATTTTTTACACTCTTTCTGAGAGTCTCTAGGTCCATCCACGTCTTTAAAAGTGGCAGTTTCATTCTTTTGATGGCTGACTAAAATTCCATTGTATGTATATGCCACTTGTTTATCCATTCCTCTGTCGATGGACATTAGACATTGACAAAAGATGTCGATGCAACAAACTTTGGGGTGCATGTATCACTTGGAATTACAGTTTTCTCTGGGTATATACTCAGCAGTGGGATTGCTGGGTCATATGGTATTTCTTGTTTTAGTTTCTTAAGGAACCTCCACATTGTTCTCCAATAGTGAGTGCTCCAAGATTGGGAGTGGCAGATTCTAATTGTAGACACCAAGTGTGTGACATTGCATATGTCTCTGAGCTTTGTTTTCTTCCTTTGTAAAATAGTAATAAAAATAATTCTCTGACATGTTCTTAGTGCATGCACTAAGAACTTAACATGCTATCAATAATAATGTGCACATGTGTGCGCATAGTTGCTTTGTGTCTGATGCTTTTTGACCTTATGGACTGTAGTCTGCCAGGCTCCTCTCTCCATGGGATCCTCTAGGCAAGAGTACTGGGGTGGATTGCCATGCCCTCCTCCAGAGGATCTTTCTGACCCAGGGATCGAACCCATGTCTATTGTGTCTCTTGCTTTGGCAGGTGGATTCTTTACCACTAGTGCCACCTGGGAAGCCCATCAATAATAATACTTATTATTGATTATTATTACAGTTGACTATCAAGAAGAGAGCTTAAAGGAGGGTTTCTTCAAGGTTGATGATAGATTCTGGGATCCAGGGGTCTTTCTTGATACTCCTGATGTCAGGTATACAGACAGCCACTTGGCCTGCTAAACTTAATCCTAATTTTCAACCTCACATTCTGCCTCCTCTAGACCCTCATAGCTTCTCTACCTCAGAATCAACCTCCAAGAAGACTTTATCTTTGCAGTTTCCAGTGCTGGGCTAAAGGAAAACCCAAGATGCTGGCTCTGGTTCCCTCTAAAAGGCTGTACAGGATACACACGCTCTTTGCTCCACAGGCCATGAGCTTTCCTCTTCCCCCAAGACAGCAGAGGGGTCTTGCTCCACACTTTCCCCCCAGATCCTGATTCCCTGTGTCTTTTGGCAGCTTGAACTGTTGAAAAGCTTAGCTGTTGTTCCAGCAAGAAGCCAACGATTGTGCTGGCCCTTCAAACTTTTGTGTTCTGACCGAATCATGTAAATCCTGCAGACTCTGAGCTGCTAATCCCCTGTGCATGGCATTCTTGGCTTTCTGACTGAGAATTAGCCTAGTGACTTTGCAGAATTAGAACAAGTATTGGACTTGACCTTGGGAGATCTGGGTTCCAATCTCAGTTCTGCTGGTCAGTAATAACCACGTGACCTTGGGCAGAGAGATTTACCTTCCTGATCCTCAGTTTCTAATTAGTGAGATGAGGTTGATAATAGTATCTAGAAGGAGGTAGAACTCTATTTGTTGGCAAAAATACTCTGATACACCTTTAAGTAAAAAGGAAGCCGTACAGCGTTATGTCTGGTATGATCAGTTTTGGGAAAGGAAAGCATGTATGGACAGCAAAAAGACTGGAAAGGATAATCACCAAAATGTTTGGAGTTATCACTGGGAAATAAAATAATTACTTAATAATTAAATTAAATAATAATAATTACTGATTTGTAATTACTTTCTTGGAGGATTATTGTTTTTGTAATCAGAGATTAAAATGTAAGAGCAAAGATGAAAGGTGTTTCTGCTCTTTTAAAAAAAACAATGCACTATCCTCAAGGTTTTGGCAAGTTTAGAAGGAGCAGATGTACAAATTTCTGTAAGGCACTAGGAGAAGAGCTGGGTGAATAGCTCTAGCTGGGCTACTGGCGTCAGACTTTCTGGAATCACAGCAGGCTGAGTGGTGAGGAACCCTTCAGCATGGAAGTGAAACTTTAGGTCTTAAGATGACAGAAAAAACCCAGACGTGCTTGATGATTTCAAGCGGTTATTTAGGTACCTCACCAGCACCATTTGTTCAGCATTTCAAAATGCTCCGCTGCTGCTGCTAAGTCACTTCAGTCGTGTCTGACTCTGTGTGACCCCATAGACGGCAGCCCACCAGGCTCCCCCGTCTCTGGGATTCTCCAGGCAAGAACACTGGAGTGGGTTGCCATTTCCTTCTCCAATGCATGAAAGTGAAAAGTGAAAGGGAAGTCTCTTAGTTGTGTCCGACTCTTTTCGACCCCATGGACTGCAGCCTACCAGGCTCCTCTGTCCATGGAATTTTCCAGGCAAGAGTACTGGAGTGGGGTGACATCACCTCCTCCAAAATGGTCACTACCTAACAAATTATATTTAAACATCTCTAAATTTCTATAATCTTATAAAAATTTTGTCCCAGTTCCTATTTATTTATTTATCTTTGTAAATAAGGTATTAGGAATCTTTTTAGCATTGAGCTTTAGAACTTGGCAAATATTAAATGTATCTCAAGAAGAGCAATGCTCATATCCATGTTGTATAGCGCTACCTCTTTACACATGTTTACATATTCATAGACCTATGTATACTTAATTTTCCTTCTTGTCTGTTGGTATAAATATTAAAAGTGCAGCATAAGAGAGAAAACATTCCTATTCACTTGAACCAGCAGTCCTAATGTAGGACACAAGCAAAAAGACGAAAGCATGCTCTTCAGAAAGTAGTTTCCCTGGAGTATGGGAATAACTGCCAGGCAGGACCCGCCCTTGATCAGATGCTGGGAGAATTCCTGGTGCAAGGGAGGGACCATCTGCTGACACGAGCAACTGACCGGGCCAAAGGTGGTGGTGCCAGTCCACCCCAAGAACTGTGGTTGCAGAGGCCTCAGCTTGACTTTGTCTTGTCAGTTTCAGATATAAATGTTACTAAATGTTCCAGAAAATAAATGGGATATCCAGGGGAGCTCCAGAAAGATCAAAGCAACCTGCATGAGGGTGGGGCATAGCCAGAAGCCACCAAGCAAGTTTGGGGTCTTCAGTGAAGGAAGGGCCACATCAAACCATTCAGTTTTATCTCTAGTCCTTCTCCATGCATTCAACTCATAGCCATTCTGAGCTACTGAAGGTACATGCATTCTTAAGTCTTTGTGTTTGGAACATGTAAAACTTTTTTGTTGCTTTGACTTCTGGCAAATATTTTCATCATTAACAACACCGCTCTAGCTCTCTGCCCTTATTCTAGCTTTACTGCTGCTCTTGTTTCAAAATTTCTTGCATTAAAAAAAAATGGAAGTTATTTGTTTACTTAACTCTTTGAATATTCTACACACAGTTATTTTGAAGTCTTCTAAAAGACTAGTCCATGGAATTAATTTCATTTGGTGTGAATTCCTGCTCTGATTTTATTGGCTATCTTTGGAGCATTAAGTTTTTCTTCCTGTATTTTGAAATTTGGATTTGCAGTCTCATATTGTGTATGATTTTTTGTTTACTATTTTCTCTCTGTCTCTCTCTGTCATTCTGTGCTCACCTAGGGCTTTTCCCTCAGTGGTCCCCAGTCCAGAATCAGATCTAATGGGACCTGAGGGTTTCTGCTTGGGGTGGGGAGGGGATGTGGGAGGGTTGGAGAGGGGGAGATGTTGCAGACCCAGTCATCAGGCTAGTGGGCATTTGGTTCTCTTCCTAGTGGTGAGGTGCTACCTTTCCTCTGTAGCATTCCTGTGTCTCAGTCCCATGGAATGGTAGTCCAAGGTAGCTGGGGAGAAATAGGTTTTACTCGGTGAGAGGAGAGTGTGGAATCTTGCCTTAGTCCTGCCTTGGAGCAGAAAAAGTGAAAGTCTCTCAGTCATGTCTGACTCTTTGTGATCCCATGGACTGTAGCCCACCAAGTTCCTTTGTCCATGGGGATTCTCCAGGCAAGAATACTGGAGTGGGCTGCCCTGCCCTCCTCCAGGGGATCTTCCCAACCCAGGGGTTGAATGCAGGTCTCCTGCATTGCAGGCAGATTCTTCACTGTCTGAGCCACCTTTGAAGAAGAGACATGGCCTATAACCCCTGTTGTGACATCTCTGCTTCCATAAGCCTGAAGCCCAGCCAGCTTGTCCCCAGATGTTTCAGTTCCACTTCTAGTCCATCACGAACATGTCTTGGTTTCCATAATGACTCTGCCTTTTTGTTCTCCATTTTACATTTCCCTGATAGCTCAGCTGACAAAGAATCTACCTGCAATACAGGAGACCCCAGTTCGATTCCTGGGTCAGCAAGATCCCCTGGAGAAGGGATAGTCTGCCCACTCCAGTATTCTTGGGTTTCCCTAGTGGCTCAGCTGGTAAAGAATTCGCCTGCAGTGTCGGAGACCTGGCTTCGATCCCTGGGTTGGGATGATCCCCTGGAAAAGGGGGATACCCAGTATTCTGGTATGGAGAATTCTTGTATAATCCATGGGGTCGCAAAGGGTTGGACATGGCTGATTGACTTTGACTTTCACTTGCATTTTCCTCTGCACCATGAACAGAGAGGGTAGGCAGGTTTGGAAGTAACTGTATCACTTTGACCGAATGGATCTTCCCCTTTGAGTTACTGAATGTTTTCATAAGTCTGGAAATTATTCTCAAGTAGATGTCATGTTCCACTTCTCAGTCTCAGGCTTTATGGAAGTTTTTCCTTGTCTGCTGAGAATTCCAATAATTAGGAGAGGACTGAAGACACAAGGATGTGGCCATCTGCGTGGGAATTTCTCTTCCACTCAGGAGCAGTTGACAGCTTGCTGTCCTGGACGTCTAGAGCCAGCAGGTTTAGCAGATGCCTCTCCAACTGGTCAGTGAGTCCTGGGTCCAGCTCGTGCTGTATGTAAGGGCTGTGAGGGCAGTCTAAGGGGCCAGGGCCTGACGAGTCCTCCTCCTCCCCAGCTTCTCGGTTGCCTCTTTGCATCTCTAGTGCTTGCTCTGATCGTGGGGATGTTTGGGAGTCTGGAGGCAGGGAGTGGACAGAGGCAGTGTGGTGGTCCGCCTGCTCCACTGCAGGATTTTGCAACTGGATCGTGGGTGGTGGAGGATGGGGAGGAACTTCCCCAAGTCCTGACTCTGGTCTTGCCCTCACAGCAACCCTCAGAGATGCCTCAAGGATTCAGGTCCATGTGTGGTTCCCATCTCTAGTGTCAACTCTCCTCAAAATGCTTGTTTTGTCAGTTCAAAAGGGAATTGGGTGAAGGAGGAATGCAAGCTGCATGGTGTCTTGGAAGTACATTTGATGCATGCATGCTAAGTTGCTTCAGTTGCGTCTGACTCTTTGCAACCCCATGGACTGTAGCCCACCAGGCTCCTCTGCCCATGGCATTCTCCAGGCAAAAATACTAGAGTGGGTTTCCATGCCCTGCTCCGGGGATCTTCCTGACCCAGGGACCGAACCTGTGTCTCTTATGTCCCCTGTATTGGCAGGTGGCTTCTTTACCACTAGCACCACTCAGGAATCCCATATTTGATAATATGTCTTAAATGTCTCTGCATGCATTATGGGACCTAGGATGGGGCAGAGAATAATAGCTTTTCAGATGTTATTTGATTGATTGAAAATCTAGGTGATTTTCTTATCTGAAAACAAGAAGTTTAATTTCTCTTTGCAACAAACAGATGCAAACACAAATGTGTAGCCAATTCTGTGGGGCTTCTCTAAAGTGCCAACCCATTTTGTGATGTCCTCTGTTTTAGCCAGGATCTTTCTTATTGCAAGTGACACCCGGAAGAAGTTGTCACTAGTTGACTCACTCCCACAACTAGAGGATCCAGAGGTGAAACAGGCCACAGGCACACCTGGATGTGAGACCGTCAGCCATCAGCACCCTCTCTTCCATTTTCTGACTGCTTTCCTGCTAGACTGGCTTCATTCCTTTCTGCTGCTGGAGACAGTAGAGTAGAATAGTTGAAAGTACAGCTCTGGGGGATGACTCCTCTGTGACCTAAAGTTAATTAACCTCTCTGGTCCTCGGTTTCATCATCTAGAGAAATACAGTGATACTAGTGGAGATCCACTCATGAGTTGTTGTGAAGCTTACATTAGCAAGGGTGCACTAACCTTCACGGCAGTGCCTGGCCCATTGTAATCACTGTGTGAGATTTTCCCCATGATGTTGTTGTTTTCTATCTACACATTGGGGGAAAGGACATGGCCTTAGATGCTTGCAGATGTACATTATTGCAGCCCAGAGGAAAGAAGTTTTCCTTTGTCAGCATTCACATACACAGGTGTCTGGGGGAATCTCACTTGTTCATCTTGGTTCATGTGCCCAGACCCTTGAATCCCTTGCCATGGCCAGGGTTGAATGTTACTGTGATTGACAGGTCCACCATAATTACAGGGACTTGGGGAACAACAACTCTCCAGAGGTGGGAAGGATTTTACCATTCACCCTTCCATTTACTCACTGAATGTTGATTACTGGTCTGTTAGGGTCCAGGTCCATTTCTGAGCCTTGGGGTTGCATTACTGGTGAGAGAGATGAGTTCTCTGTCCTCACAGAACTTATGTTCTGCTGATTGGAGGAGGAGTCACACAGTGTACAAATAAATGAAAGGAAATATTGAATGGATAAGTGTTATGTTTAATATAAAATATGGCTTCCCTGATGGCTCAGATGGTGAAGAATCTGCCTGCAATGCAGGAGACCTGGGTTTGATCTTTGGTTCAGGAAGATCCCCTGGAGAAGGGAATGGCAACCTGCCCCAGTTCTTGCCTGGAGAATCCCATGGACAGAGGAGCCTGGCAGGCTATAGTCCATGGGCCACAAAAGAGTTGGACAGGACTGAGTGACTCACACTTTCACTTTCAAGGAGATGTGTGGAAGGGTGACTTGGGTGGTCAGAAGAGGCATCTCTGAGTAGGCCACCTTGAAGCTGAGACCTTTGTGCCAAGAAGGAGCCACCACACATCATTGTGCATGCATTTCAGGCAGATGCAGCAAACTAGTTCAGTGGTAAGCTGAGGGAGAGGGGTTTGTACCCAGATAGGGTGGAGAAGCATAACCAGGGATCATTCACTGCTGCTCTTAAGAAACTGGTGTTGTCCAGAGAGCTTTCTGGCTGTCTCGAAGGAGACAGGAGTGAGAACAGGCGAGGAGTGGAGGTGGCCGCAGTGTCCAGATGAGAGTGAGGGCAGTGTGACAGCTGCAAGTGAGGAAGGGTCTGGATATGATTGGCGATCGGAGGTAGGGCAGGCAGGACTGGTCGATGGCTTGGATGTGGGGGGGAAGGGATTGAGGATGACATCTGGGCTCCTGCTTTGAGCTGGGTGGACCGTGGTGTCCTTTACAAAGGAGGGGATGATTGGAGGGAGAAAGGGAAAGAAAATCTAGAGTTCTGTGTTACATTCGCTGAGTTTACTGATTCTCAGCAATAACCAGGTGGAGATAGAAAGTCGTCACTTAGGAGCATGCATCAGGAATTTCGGGGAGAGGGCAGGCTGGGAATGGCATCCTCAGCAGATAGATGATATTGAAACCAGGCAGGATGAGATTGTCATGGGAGCTCATGAGGATGGAGAAGAGATAAGGAGCCAGGACAGAGCTGGGAAGGAGGGAGTGCTGTTCACAATAAAAGAATACTGTCTGCCCTGTTTCTTGAGAAAGGTGAGGCATCTTGGGTGTAAGATTCTTCAAGAGAGGGAAAAGAATTCCTTTGATCCTCCTGGTGGCTCACCTTCACCAGGCTTGTTCCTGAAGCTGGATGGGTCAGCTTTGAGCAATCTTGCTTATTTCTCAGACATTAATTTTATCAGTTGCTGCAGCTCTTGCTGCAGTTGGGGGCACTTTTGCATATTGGTAGGAGTTATTCAACATTTAGGAGATCAAACCAGTCAATCCTAAAGGAAATCAACTTAGAATTTTCATTGGAAGGACTGATGTTGAAGCTCCCATACTTTGTAAAGAGCCGACTTATTGGTAAAGATCCTGATGCTGGGAAAGATTGAAGGCAGGAGGAGAAGGGGGTGGCAGAGAATGAGACGGTTGGATGGTATCACTAACTCAATGAACATGAATTTGAGCAAACTCCAGGAGTCAGTGAAGGACAGGGAAGCCTGGAGTGCTGCAGTCTATGGGGTCGCAAAGAGCTGGACGTGACTTAGTGACTGAATAACAACACTGAGGAACTCTGGATTTGCAGTCTGTTCTCTTAGAGGGGTCCTTGGCAGGTCCTGCTTCGATGCGGGAGTTTGAGGGGTCTGAGAAGAGATTACTTGAACTTTGTCCCCTCATTTCAACAACACAGTTGTATACTTCGCTCTTTTATACAGCAGTCCGTGGGAGATGGCGTTGTATCATTTGAAGATAGAAAGCAGTCCGTGGGAGATGGCGTTGTATCATTTGAAGATAGAACTCTGTGGCCACAGAAGCGTGAACAGCCTCAATAGAACATCAGCTTGTTAAAGGCAGAGCTCCTCCTTGGCACCCAGCAGACACACAGTAATTGTTCGTTGAGTGGAGACATAGTAGAAGTCTGAGGGCTTGCAGGGTAGCAGCCCTAACACAGAGGCTGTGTCCCACAGGGCAGCAGATTCTCAGCCTCTAATTGTACATCAGAGGTGATTACTGTGGCTGCAAAAACTTCCTATGCAGCATGGAAACAATTACATTAAAATGCAGTTGGAAATTCCAGTAATCTCCTTGGAGTAGACAAATAAACTTTGAAATCGTTTACAAATGATGCACCAGATCTGCGCGGCATCTGCCCATTGTAGGAGAAGAACGGGTTTCTTCCACGAGGCTTTTCATGTGATGACATTGCTGCTTTCTTGTGATGAGGGAGGAAAACAGGAGGAGCTTGCTGGGCCGACCCTGTGTTGGACCTGGAGTCTGAGCATCCTCTGTGTGTGTGCGTGAGGGTGTGGAGAGCTGGTCCTCCTGTCTAGTGCTGGCCTCTCCCTTCATGGAAACTGCTCTGATGTGAGATGGGGGTGAGCATGCTGGCCACCGCTCAGCTCCTAGGAGGATGTTTTCTCAGCTTTGCCTTTGCGAGGCTAGTGACAGGAGGCTGCCCTTTGACAGGCTTTGATGACAAGCCAAGATGCTAGGAGAGCCTGTCCCAGACATAGTCTCCCGGCATGGCCTTAGGCTTGGCCCCCAAGCCAGGAAGGAGGCAAATCAGGGTGGCCACATTGTATGTTAGGGGCACATTCCTGACAGCCTTGCCTAATTCAAATCTTACATAATTCAAGACTAATTTTCCTATAAATAACTCTTTGATAAATAAAATTATTAGAGTGTATAATATGGAGAAAATGCATTCTTGAAGTGTATAAATGTCTACTTATGGAGTCTGGGGCATATTATTTGACATTCCTGGGCAGCCATGTCAGCAGAAAAATTTCCATTATCCTTGAATATATATGACTATTTTTTGCAAACTTAAAGGTGTAACCGCTTTAGCACTGGGTTTATTTTTCTAGCATTCTCTGCAGCCGTTGTTTCTATGCTGCTTGCTAAATTAGCAGTGGTGCTTGTCTGGTTTTCTTCATAGGGTGTTATCACAACTCATTTCTGTTCCAAGGTATTATTGCTGCTTATCGCTTAATGAATGCTTGGATGATATTGTTCTAAGATAGGGAAAGATTTTCAGTTATAACAATAGTAAATGTGAATGAATTTATACAAGTTGTGAGCACAAATACAAGAGCACAATTTATGGGATATTGTTAAAAGATGATGGGCTGCTCTGCTTAATAGCTAAAATCGTTCTAACATGTGATCTTAATATGAAACATAGTTTATAATCCCTTCAGCCAGATAGCTTGGAAATGATGTGATCCCAGTGGAATTTCCAAAAAAAGCTGGAGCACTTGCATTGTTCCAAAATGTGTATACAGAGTTAAGTTTTAAAATTTTGTGCTATTTCAAATCTGGAGAATTCAAATTCACATAGTATACATGCTATTATTAGCTAGGATTCTTTTGGTTGTAGATTATGGAACAACTATCTCAAAATCTCTTAAATAAATGAGGGAATGTATTGTAAGGATATCAGTGTTTCTCAGGCAAGTCTTGATGCCCTGTACCCGGGTTTCAGGAACAGCTGGAACCAGGGGCTTGAAAGCTGTCAGGGCTTTTCCCTTCTTAGTTTTTGCTTTTGTTTCTACAGAACTGGCTACACCACTTGTGGCTTTCCTTGCAAAGTGAAATAAGGGCCCCTTGTTCCAAAAGCAGAAAAAAAGATTTTCCTTATTTCTAAAATATTAAAAAATGAATTTCATAAACATTTAATAATAAACTCTGTGCCACATTTCATGCTAGGAAGCGGAGGGGTGGGTGGGTGAGGTGGTTACCCAGGAAGGAGACATGGGCCATGCCCTCATGTAACTCACAGTCCAGTGAGGGTCTGGAAGGAGCTATCTTTGAATTTCAAGTCACAGATAGAGTGATGAAAATGTTTGTGGGCTCTGCTGTCTTCAGCATTGGGAGCTGCCCATCCCACTTTGTTTTAAACTTCCCAAGTCAACCTAGTATAAGGACGTAGTGAATAGATTGAATTAATTCCTCCTGTCAAGGATCTTACTTTTCCAAAAAGGCTGACTGGTCAATCTCTGCATTCCTTTGCAAGAAATACATGCATTTTACCTATCACAGAAAAAGTAAGAATACTGCTCGAAAAGACCAGGGAGTAAAAGTGCCCAGGGATGTGCCTGTGTGCGTGCTTAGTTGTTCAATCATGTCTGACTCTTTGTGATCCTATGGATTGTAGCCCGCCAGGCTCCTCTGTCCATGGCATTTTTTAGGCAAGAATACTGGAGTGGGTTGCCATTTCCTCCTCCAGGGGATCTTCCCAATCCGGAGATGGAACCTGAGTCTCCTGCGGCTGCTGCCTTGGCAGGTGAATTCTTTACCACTGAGCCACCTGGGAAGCCAAAGATGTCCATAGCCTTTCTTTAAACCTCTCACATTTTTTAAATTTGCTATTTAATTCTGCTCTCTTCTGGGCACAGAGATACTTGCAGGGCAGGTAGGACCCTCGTTTAGTGTGGGCTCTGTGACTCAGTGTGTGAGATGTATGTATTTCTACAACCTTCTGGGCATGGGAAGGAGGGACCAGGGGTCACTGACTCGGGGCAGGAGAGGGGACAGCCCAGAGTCTCTTCAGGGAAGGTAGAGAGGTGGCAGGAGGCTCTGAGTCTCACGGCCACAATCCACTGTCCATCAGACTCCGTTACTAAGTTTCTTAGAACTGCAGTAACACGTAGCACATCTGTGTGGCTTAGATAACAGAATATATGTCTCACAGTTCTGGTGGTGTCTGCAGGACTGGTTCCTTTTGTGAGAGTGAAGCTATCCTGTGCCCCTCCCCTAGCTCCTGGTGGCCTCAGCTAATCTTTGACTTGAAGAAGGTGATCTCCTTGTACCTTCACATCATCCTCTTTCCGTACGTGTCTGTCTCTGTGTTCAAATTTCCTTTTTATAAGGACACCAGGCATGTTGGATTAAGTCCCACCTCATTCCAGTGTGATCTCATCTTAATTTAACTAATTACATCTGTAACAGCCTTATTTCCAAATAAGGTCACATTCTGAGGCTCTGGAAGTTAGGACCTCAACATAGAAAACTTGGAGGGGGGAACAGAGTTCAACCCAGACCACTTGCCAAACAGAAACTCAAAGATCCAATTAAGAATTTCAAAACAGCAACTGCCCGGCGTTAACCCCCAGGCATGAGCTTGCCTTGGGATCTCAGGGCCCTGGGGGCTCCACAGAGTGTTCACCCAGCATGGCTCACGCGGCCGAAAACGTGACTCTTTAGATGTAACTCCTTGGAGAGAGATGATGGTTCTCTCTGACTCCTGGGTACACATGTTATGGGATTTTATCTTTGAACCTGGGGTTGGTACCAGGGCCCCCAGCAGAAACCCTTAGGCACTGAGTCTGTGTTCCAAAGACAGTTGTCAGGAAGCAGTCAGCTGGCTGCTCACCCTGCTCCCCTCCCTGACCAGAGATTACTAGCAGCTGGCAAAACTGTTCCCACTTTTATCCCCAGAACCCCCATCTGCCCACCCCGCAGACTTCATAAGCTGAGGGCTGGAGAGGGAGAGAGGTGCAGGATGTCTGGGGCAGGATCCTTGTCTTTGTGTGAATTGCTGTGGGATCCTGGCTGGCCTCTCCTCACAACACAGAGGACATCTGTAACTAGTCTGGGTCAGCAACAGAAGAACCCAAAACCTGTAGTGATCAGCCTACAAGCACGGGCAATTAACTCTACTCTGCTCCTTTCCCCGAGCCAGACCAGGGAAGTGAGGGGAGGAGATAGCCCTGTGCCAGAGGAGACTCCCGCTGCAGGGTGCAAGAGGGAAGGAAGAGTGAAGAAGGAACCTATCTCTGCTCCTGGCTGATGCAGAGCTACCTTGTGCACCGAGGGAGCAGCTGAGCTGATAACGCAAGGACAGCTCTAGCAGCAGCTCTGGAACAGGAGGCTTCATTTAGAGGGACACTGAGTGTATGATGCCTGGCATGAGGGTGAACCTGTGGAAACCAGGTCCCCTGTGGGATGAGAAGAGGACCTGGAATATAAACAAGCAGAATTTAGGGTAGACCAACAGGAGGGCTTGGGTTTCTCTTACCTTGGACATGGGGTATCTCTTCACGGCTGCTCCAGCAAAGCGCAGCCGCTGCTCCTTACACTAGAAGAGAGGTATCTCCTCACCACCACCCCTCTTGACCTTGAACATGGAATAGGTCCTCTAGGCCCTCCTGTGCCCACACAGCCACTGCTCCTTGGACGTGGGGTGCTCCTCCCGGTGTTACAAGAGGGCATCAGAGGGCAGACACACTGAAATCATAATCACAGAAAACTAGTCAATCTAATCACATTAGGACCACAGCCTTGTCTAATTCAATGAAACTAAGCCATGCCCGTGAGGCCACCCAAGATGGGCGGGTCATGATGGGGAGGTCTGACAGAATGTGGTCCAGTGGAGAAGGGAATGGCAAACCACTTCAGTATTCTTGCCTTGAGAACCCTGTGAACAGTATGAAAAGGCAAAATGATAGGTACTGAAAGGGGAACTCCCCAGGTCAGTAGGTGCCCAATATGCTACTGGAGATCAGTGGAGAAATAACTCCAGAAAGAATGAAGGGATGGAGCCAAAGCAAAAACAATACCCAGCTGTGGATGTGATAGAAGCAGGTCCGATGCTGTAAAGAGCAATATTGCATAGGAACCTGGAATGTCAGGTCCATGAATCAAGGCAAATTGGAAGTGGTCAAACAGGAGATGGCAAGAGTGACTGTTGACATTCTAGGAACCAGCGAACTAACATGGACTGGAATGGGTGAATTTAACTCAGATGACCATTATATCTACTCCTGCAGGCAGGAATCCCTCAGAAGAAATGGAGTAGCCATCATGATCAACAAAAGAGTCTGAAATGCAGTACTTGGATGCTATCTCAAAAATGACAGAATGATCTCTATTCGTTTCCAAGGCAAACCATTCAATATCACAGTAATCCAAGTCTATGCCTCAATCAGTAATGCTGAAGAAGCTGAAGTTGATCAGTTCTATGAAGACCTACAAGACCTTTTAGAACTAACACCCCAAAAGATGTCCTTTTCATTATAGGGGACTGGAATGCAAAAGTAGGAAGTCAAGAAACACCTGGAGTAACAGGCAAATTTGGCCTTGGAATACGGAATGAAGCAGGGCAAAGAATAATAGAGTTTTGCCAAGAAAATGCACTGGTCATAGCAAACACCCTCTTCCAACAACACAAGAGAAGACTCTACACATGGACATCACCAGATGGTCAACACCAAAATCAGATTGATTATATTCTTTGCAGCCAAAGATGGAGAAACTCTATACAGTCAACAAAAACAAGACCAGGAGCTGACTGTGGCTCAGATCATGA
>SJYQ01002291.1:241500-260026 GCA_006410935.1 Redunca redunca
ATGGGGAAACAGTGGAAACAGTGTCAGCCTTTATTTTTGGGGGCTCCAAAATCACTGCAGATGGTGACTGCATCCATGAAATTAAAAGACACTTACTCCTTGGAAGAAAAGTTATGACTAACCTAGATAGCATGTTGAAAAGCAGAGACATTACTTTGCCAACAATGGTCCGTCTAGTCAAGCCTATGGTTTTTCCTGTGGTCGTGTATGGATGTGAGAGTTGGACTGTGAAGAAAGCTGAGTGCCAGATGCTTTTGAACTGCGGTGTTGGAGAAAATTCTTGAGAGTCCCTTGGACTGCAAGGAGATCCAACCAGTCCATTCTGAAGGAGATCAGCCCTGGGATTTCTTTGGAAGGAATGATGCTAAAGCTGAAACTCTAGTACTTTGGCCACCTCATGCGAAGAGTTGACTCACTGGAAAAGACTTTGATGCTGGGAGGGATTGGGGTAGGAGGAGAAGGGGACGACCCAGGATGAGATGGCTGGATGGCATCACTGACTCGATGGTCGTGAGTCTGAGTGAACTACAGGAGTTGTCCCTCCAGGACAGGGAGGCCTGGCATGCTGTGATTCATGGGGTTGCAGAGTCGGACACGACTGAGCGACTGAACTGAACGGAACTGAACTGAACAGAAGGGCTCACTTGTTAGCTCATTGGTCAGGAGCTTGTGTAGACCATGCTGTAGAATCCACTAAAGGATACAGAAAATGAGAGGATATCTTTACTATTATGTAGGGCTTCTCTGGGGGCTCAGATGGTAAAGAATATAACTGCACTGTAGGAGACCCTGGTTCAATCCCTGGTTTTGTAGGATGCCCTGCAGAAGGGAATTTCTTCATAAGCTTAGTATTCTAGTTCCTTCCAGGAAGTATTGTCAGTGAGTCTTTTGACATATCCTCTCCTTCATATATGACAACACACAGTTCTCTAAGATGGGGATGCTCTGTCTGACATTTTTTCTACTTAAGTTTACTGAATATTACAAAAGCAGTTGCTAGATCCTGTTCATTTAACCTCTGTAATATCTCTTATGAAAGTGAAAGTGTTAGTTGCTCTGTAGTGTCCAACTCTGCAACCCCATGGACTGCAGCCTGCCAGGCTCCTTTGTCCACGGAATTCTCCAGGCAAGAATACTGGAGTGAGTAGCCATTCCCTTCTCCAAGGAATCTTCCCAACCGAGGGATCGAACCCAGGTCTCTGACAATGCAGGCAGATTCTTTGCCGTCTGGGCTACCCAATTCTTTACCATCTGGCAAGCCCCAAATCCTTAATATCTGTTTTTTTTTTTTATCAGATACTTCAAGAAGCTCTCCCTGCTTCTGTTCTCTCCTCACAATTCTGAATCCTTCAATGGAAATGACTTTGCTGGAAAGAAAGCATCTGTTGAATTAATTTACATTAATGCATGACTGACTGACAGGCCTTTGATAATCCTGAAAGTTATTTGCATTTTAAAGGGTTAGTTAACCCATTACTTTTTAAATAGTAGTTTTTCCAAACTGCTTAATAACTACACATGTAAGATGTCAAATCTAAGGTGGAAATAGTTTGGCGAAGAGTGGAAACTTGTCACCAGGCTGACCCTGCCTGTCGTTACTCAGTTAGGTCCCTGTGCTCTGGAGCCAGACTGCTTGGGCTCCTGATAACTCGGTGATTTGGGCTGTAGTTAATCTATAAAAGAGGTGAATGATAGAGTATGTCCTTATTTTGTTGTTGTGAGGATTAAATACGATAATTCCACATATTTATTTATCTGGCACAAATTTAGAGTTCAATAGATGTTAGTGCTCAGATGCTGAAGCTGAAGTTCCAATACTTTGACCATCTGATGGAAAAAGCCAACTCACTGGAAAAGACCCTAAGGCTGGGAAAGATTGGGGGCAAAAGGAGAAGGGGGCAACAGAGGATGAGGTGGGTGGATGGCATCACTGACTCAATGGACATGAGTCAGAGCAAACTCTAGGAGACAGTGGAGGATGGGGAAGCCTCGAACTGCTGCAGTCCGTGGGGTGGCAAAGAGTCAGACACACTTAGTGACTGAACAGTGACAGTGCTAGCTGTTGTCAGGTACCTGCTTTTCCATACTTAGTCCCTTGGTCTCCTTTTAAAGGTGTTACTTCTGTGTTTGTTTATTTTTTCCTCGTGATTGGTGGCATGATGAAGGGGGTCGATCAGTGGTTGCCTGTGTTTGCGCCTAGATCTCCGTTTAAAAAATGTTTCCATCAGTCTGTCTCTGCTTATGTTGCAGAGTTCTTGTCTTGTAGGGCATTTGCTCTTCTTTGTTCTTTTTCAGTACTGTTCTTGGCTCATTACACTTTGATACAACTTTTAGACTCAATTTGTGAAATTTCATACAAAAGTTATGATTTTAGTTGGAATAACACATCTCTATGTAAATTTGCAAGAAAACTAAAATTTTACAAAACAGCCCTCTAACCCTAAGCATTCATTAAGTCATTGTTTACTATATTTAGTGAAATTTTTATGATTTCCTCCATAAAAAGATTTTCATATCTTGTGTTGGATTGATCCCTAAATATTTTATATTTTTGATGGTGTGGTAAATGATATGTTTTAATATTTCATTTAAACTCTTTCTTGCTAGTGCTTGGAAATATAATCAACCTTTAAATATTGATTTTGTATACAAAAGTCTTGTTAACATTAATTCTAATGGCTATCTTTAACTTCTTTTGGGCTTTCTGTTTGGGAATCATACAAAATTTGGATAGACATTTTTGTTTCTGACTCTCAGTTTTTTATCTGTTTTTTTCTTTTCTTGCCTTACAGCTCTGGCTATGATTTATATAGTCAATCAAAGAGGTGAGAATTGCCATTCTTGTCTTGTTCCTGATTTTAAAGGAAAAGAGGTCTCCTATAGATTTTTTAATTGAGAATCAGAGAAATTATCTTCTATTACTTGCTTGCCTACTTATTTGTATTATTATGAGTGGATATTAAAGCCTATTAAATGCTTTTTTATACATTTGTTGAAATATTGATCATTATATATTTTCTACATTGTTGGATGCAATTTGTTAATATATTAATTTTTAAATAATATCCTTGTTAAATTTTAAAGTTAAACTCAGCCAGACTTTGTGAAATGATCTGGGAAGTATTCTCTTTTTCACTCCTCCCTGGAATGTTTTACATAAGACTGCAATTCTTTATTCCATGAATATTTGTTAGTTTATTTTATAAATCATCTGGGCCTTGTCTCATGGGTTGTTTTGTGAGTGTATATATTCGTGTGAGATATTTAAAATTCAGATTCCCTTTATCACTTTGTGGACAATTAGAGTTTATTTTTTTCTTAAGTCAATTTTGGTGAGTTATGTTTTTCTAGGAATTTGTCAGTTTTCTCCGTTATCAAAGTTACTGACTTGAAGGTATTCATTCGAATGTATGCTGCATTTTTTTCTTTCCTAATGTTTACTTGTGCCAGATCCCTCCATTTTTGGGGAAACAGTCTTAACAGAGTTTGTTGATTGTGTTGGGCTTTTTAAAGAACTAACTATTGACTGATATTTTATGGATTTCTGTTTATAATCTTAATTGTTTTCTTCCTCCTCCTTTCTTGAGATTAATTTGATCATTATTTTCTCTTAGTTTTTTTTTTGACATTTGCAAGAGTTTTTTTTTTTTTTTAGATTTGTCCTTAGTGATCTTAGTTTTTAAACTGAATGGTAACTCTTTAATATTCAGCCTTTTTTCTTTTCTTTTAAAGGCATTTTCGCCCAGAAATTTTCCTATTAAAACAGAATTATCTCCATGTTATATCCTATATGTCCCACATGATATATTAGTTGCTTTTTAATCATATAATTCTCTCTCTCTCTCTCTCTATATATATATATTCTAATTTTATCTTTGACTCCTCAGTTAGTTAGATACACATTTCTTAATTCCCAAACCTATGAGTGTTTCTAGTTATCTTTTTATTGAATTTGTAACTTTATTGCATTGTGATCTGAGCAGATCAGAGAATGTGATCTGTATGACAACAATACTGAGAAGTATATTGTGGTTTATTTTATAGCCAAGTATGTGTCAATTTTCATAAATGTTCCTTGTACATGAACTTAGAAATAATGTGTATTCTTCAGTCCTTGGATTTAATGTTCTATATTCATCTGTCAGATCAAATCTCTCATGGCATGTCCTTATCGAAGGCAATTTGGCATTCCTGGATGGAGGAGCCTGGTAGGCTGCAGTCCATGGGGTCGCTAAGAGTTGGACACAACTGAGTGACTTCACTTTCACTTTTCACTTTCATGCATTGGAGAAGGACATGGCAACCCACTCCAGTGCTCTTGCCTAGAGAATCCCAGGGACAGGGGAGCCTGGTGGGCTGCCTTCTATGGGGTCGCACAGGGTCGGACACCACTGAAGCAACTTAGCAGCAGCAGCAGCAAAATTACAAATGCATTTTCTCATTATTTCAGTATTTTCAGTTACAGATATAAAATAAATACTGATATCCTTTTTCAAATGTGAGTTACAAATTCTTTAATATGCAAAGATAAAATTGGTTTATCATAGCTTCTACTATAGCAAAAACAACTAGAGTATCCATTAATTAACAAATTATACTATTTGTATAAACTAGATTTCAGCTTTACAACTAGTTGCTATGTAGCTGTAAAAAGAATCAGCAGGAGAATTCCAATCAATAAAGGTAGAAGAAATAAGGGGAATAGAACATATACATTAGAACATCATAGTAGTGCTTGTTGTAGGCAAGATACAGATTAATGCTAACATTAGTGAATGAAACTTTAAGGAGAAACAGGCTCTTTTCTAGCCTCAAATGATCTCTCTTAAAATATTAACTATTTGATGCTCACAAATCAAGAAATGAGCATAACTTAGGTAGGAAAATTATGAAATTGCAATCAGACATAAATGGATACTTGAGCAAATGAAAAGATATGACACGAAATTACAAAGGTGTCAGTTAATTCGTAAGTAGGATTGCTATGTCTTCTTGGTGAGTTGACTCCTTTATTTTTAATACTATACACTGTTCGTTTCTGTCCCTGGTAGTTATCTCTACTCTAGCATCTGCTTTTATCTGATGGTAATATGAAAAAGCCTTTTAGGCCTGATTCAAACTGACGACTCTTTGGAATAGTCCCTGATGCTGGGAAAGATTGAGGGCAGAAGGAGAAGACAGTGTCAAAGGATGAGACGGCTGCATGGCATCACCAACGCAACGAACGTGAACTTGGGCAAACTTCAGGAGATGGTGAGGGACAGGGAAGCCTGGCATGCTATAGTCCATGGGATCCCGAAGAGTCAAGCCAACTGAGTGACTGAATGACGACAGTGTGAAAAGGGCCTCCCTGGTGACTCAGACGATGAAGAATCTGCCTACAGTGCAGGACACCTGGGTTCGATCCCTGGGTTGGAAAGATCCCTGGAGAAGGGAATGGCTTCCCACTCCAGTATTCTTGCCTGGAGAATTCCATGGACAGAGGAGTCTGGTGGGCTACAGTCCATGGGATCACAAAGAGTATATACACTGTTCATTTCTGAACCTGGTAGTCATCTCTACTCTGACATCTGCTTTTACCTGTTGGTAATATAGCCACTCCTGATTTCTTTTGACTAAGATTTGCATGGGTATCTTTGCCCATCCTTTAGCTTTTCACCTACCTATATCCATATATGTGAATTGAGTTTATTGTCGATAGCACCTAGTTGGATTTTTTCTTTTTCAGACACTCTGCTGATTTTTGTTTGTTGGTTGATTTTGCCTGGAGTGTTTAGATGATTTACACTTAATGTGATTATACATTAAGATTTATGTCTGACATTTTATGTTTTTGCTTGTGCCTCTATATTTCATTTCTGTTTTCTTTTTTTCTTGCTTTCTTGAGGGTTAAATTTATTTTTAGAATTTTATTTTGATTTACTTATGGTGTGTTTGAGTATATCTTTTTGAGTAAAATTTTTAGTGGTTTCTTATAGCATTGAAATATAAGTAAATACCTTATCACAGCTTAGTAATTTAAGTGAAGTATAGACACCTTATTTCTTTTTACATCTCTTTGAAAGTGAAAAAGTCACTCAGTCACGTCTGACTCTGCGACAGCGTGGACTACACAGCTCGTGGAATTCTCCAGGCCAGAATACAGGAGTGGACAGCCTTTCCCTTCTCCAGGGGATCTTCCCAATGCAGGGGTCAAACCCAGGTCTCCCACATTGCAGGCAGATTCTTTACTGTCTGAGCCACAGGGGAAGCCCAAGAATAATGAAGTGGGTAACCTATCCCTTCTCCAGGGGATCATCCCCAACCAGGGATCAAACCAGGGTCTCCTGCATTGCAGGTGGATTCTTTACCAACTGAGCTATGAGGAAAGGTTACCTCCCCTCATTTAAAATTGCCTTAATTATTTCCTCTATATACAATACTTTGAGAACCACATCAGACAATGTTTAGAAAACTTTGAGAAGGAAAAAGAGAAGGAAAGTCTGTTGTACTCACCAATATTTTTGCTGTTTCAGTTGTTCTTTCTTCCTTCTTTCCTGGTATTCTGAGAATTCTTTTTTGAAATCTTTTTTTGTTTTTCTGTTTGGAGAAATTCTCTTAACCATTCTTTTAGGATTGATCTGTTGGTAACAAACTCTTTTAGTTTACCTCATCTGAGAATTTTTTTTTCTTTTTTGTTTCTGAAAGAGATATTTTCTGGGTACTTGAAAAATGTTTTTTACTTCCTTCTGGCCTTCATGGTTTCTGATGAGAAGTCCACTGTCATTTAAATGATTTCTCCATGTAGATGAAGTGTTACTTTTTTCTCATTGTTTTTGAAATATTTTCCTTGTCTATAGTATGTCTTGGTATGAATTGCTGTGGGTTTACTTTTTGGTTGTTGTTCAGTTGCTAAGGCATGTCCTACTCTTTGTGACCCCATCGACTGCAGTGCACCAGGCTTCCCTGTCCTTCACTGTCTCCCTGAGTATGCTCAAACTCATGTCCATTGAGTCGTTGGACCATCCTGATTGGAGTCTCTCAAAATCTGAAATCTGGATGTTTACATCTTTTGCCAAATTTGGGAAATTTCAGCATTACTTCTTTGAGTATTTTTTACCAAGTCTTTTTTTTTTTTTTTTTCCCATTCCTTCTGGCATTCTGAAAATACAAGTATTAGATCTTTTGTTTTTGTCCATATGCCCCTGAGGCTCTGTTAGTTTTTTTAGTCTAGTTTTTCTATGTTTGTTCAGATTGGGTAATTTCTACTGCTCTGTCTTTAAGTTCACTAATTTCTTTTTGCCATTCTGCTGTGGATTTCCCAGGTGTTGTTAGTGGCAAAGAACCTGCCTGACAATGCAGGAGACGTAAGAGATGCAGGTTCCATCCCTGGATCAGGAAGATGCCCTGGAGGAGGACATGGCGACCACTCCAGTGTTCTTGTCTGGAGAATCCCATGGACAGAGGAGCCTGGCAGGCTACAGTCCATAGTGTGTCAAACAGCCATGAATGAAGCAACTTAGCATGCTGTTGAACTCATCCATTGAGCACTGAGTTTTTATTTTGGCTATCATATTCTTCAGTTTTAAAATATCCATTTGATTCTACTTTTTGCTTTATTTCTTGGTGAGACATATTATTTCTTCATTTGTTACAAGTGTGCTCATCATTACTTGTTGAAGTATTTTTATGATGGCTACTTTAAAATATTTTTCTGATAATTGCAACATCTGTGTCATCTTGGTTTTGGCATCTGTTGATCATCTGTAGTTACTCAAGTAGGGATTTTTCTGATTGTTGGTACGCTGAATGATTTTTGATTGTATCTGGACATGTTTGGTTTTATGTGAAGAGGCTCTCCATTTTATTTAAGTCTATTTTAGAAAGCTTTGCCTGATATCACACTACAAAAGGAGTGAGGGTCTTCATTACTGTCAAATGGTTGTGGAAGTCCTCATTCCTACAATGTGTGGGCACAGTGGAGTGGGGGTTGGAAGATGGAAAAGGGGCAGCTTGTTTCTCCTTGGGTAGCAGTGGAAATTCAGATTACCCACTAGACCTCTGTTAATACCACCCTGGTTGGGAGGAGAGGAGGGGTCCTTGTTTCTGCTCCCTATGTGACCTCCCACACACACATACAGGTGAGGATGGTGATGAAAGTCTTGACTTTCAACTAGGCTAAATGGGAAGGGATACCTTGTTACTTTTTGATGGGAGTGGAAGTTCAAGATTCCCATATGACCTTCAATCACTCCTTGGGGAAGGACCTTGTTCCAGCCAGGCATGGATGAAAATCCCTCTTGGTCTTCTTTTGATGCCACATTTGCAGTGGGTGATATGTTGGTGGGTGGATTGGGGCTTCACATTACAGCCAGGTAAAGGGGAACATCTAGGCTTCCCACTCAGAATTTGCTGACTGGGGTGAGTGTGGTCATTTTTTTTCCCCCATTGTATTTCTCTAGGGTAGGGAAATTATTGTTTGAACATTTCTGTCTTGCTGATTGTTTTCCTGTTCTTTTCTTCAGAGAGAGTTGACTTTGGGGGCTTTATCTCTTGTCTGTTTCCACTGATGTTTATGGGCTGTTGGCTTCTCTAGTACCCAGTCTGGGATTTATGCGGCAAAAAAGAACACCAGGGAACTCACTACTGTGGTGTTCCTTGGGTTTCAAGGTCTCTCTAGCCAGTCTGAGTTCTTCTGTCTTTCACAGCTCTTTTGATTGTTATTTATATAATGCTCAGGATTTTTAGCAGGAGGCATAGGAGCAACATTTTAGTAGAAGTAAAGATTTCTGACAAGAGCAATAGGAAAAAGTGCTTCTACTCCATGTTGGACTGAAAGTAGAACTTCTCCCTTCCAATTTTTGTATCTTTCTTTTTTTCTGTGAATACTTTTGTTATAGCACGACACCATGGTAATGATGGGCTTCCCAGGTGGCTCAGTGGTAAAGGATCCACCTGCCAATGCAGGAGATACAAGAAATGCAGATTCCATCCCTGGATTGGTACGATCCCTTGGAGAAGGAAACAGCAACCCACTCCAGTATTGTTGCTTAGAAAATCCCGTGGACAGAGGAGCCTGTGGGACTACAGTCCATGGGGTCGCAAAGAGTCGGACAGGACTGAGTGACTGAGTACACGCAAGTGGTACTGATGGGGGATCCCTGAGGTATTTTTGGCTTCAGAGGGATAGTGTCGAGTGTTTATCCATTGAGTGCTTATCAAGAAGTGGCGTCTTTTCCTTTTTTATTGGTGCTGTTTTTAAAAGTCACGAATCACTGTTTGAATTTTTGTCAAAACTTTTTTTCTTTCGGTCCCTGTGGAGATAACTATTAATCAGTTCAGTTCAGTTCAGTCGCTCAGTCGTGTCTGACTCTTTGCGACCCCATGAATCGCAGCACACCAGGCCTCCCTGTCCATCTCCAACTCCCGGAGTTCACTCAAACTCATGTCCATTGAGTCGGTGATGCCATCCAGCCATCTCATCCTCTGTCGTCCCCTTCTCCTCCTGCCCTCAATCTCTCCCAGCATCAGCGTTTTTTCCAATGAGTCAACTCTTCGCATGAGGTGGCCAAAGTACTGGAGTTTCAGCTTCAACATCAGTCCTTCCAATGAACACCCAGGGTGGATCTCCTTTAGAATGGACTGGTTGGATCTCCTTGCAGTCCAAGGGACTCTCAAGAGTCTTCTCCAACACCACAGTTCAAAAGCATCAATTCCTTGGCCCTCAGCTTTCTTCACAGTCCAACTCTCACATGCATACATGACCACTGGAAAAACCATAGCCTTAACTAGACGGACCTTTGTTGGCAAAGTAATGTCTCTGCTTGTGGCTCAGATCATGAACTCCTTATTGCCAAATTCAGACTTAAATTCAAGATAGTAGGGAAAACTACTAGACCATTAAGGTATGACCTAAATCAAATCCCTTATGATTATACAGTGGAAGTGAGAAATAGATTTAAGGGACTAGATCTGATAGATAGAGTGCC
Source organism: Redunca redunca (assembly GCA_006410935.1). Classification (NCBI taxonomy): domain Eukaryota; kingdom Metazoa; phylum Chordata; class Mammalia; order Artiodactyla; family Bovidae; genus Redunca; species Redunca redunca. The sequence continues at coordinate 251,469 of SJYQ01002291.1, forward strand.
TGATGAACTATAGATGGAGATTCGTGACATTGTACAGGAGACAGGGATCAAGACCATCCCCATGGAAAAGAAATGCAGAAAAGCAAAATGGCTGTCTGAGGAGGCCTTACAAATATCTGTGAAAGAAGAGAAGCAAAAAGCAAAGGAGAAAAGGAAAGATATAAGCATCTGAATGCAGAGTTCCAAAGAATAGCAAGGAGAGATAAGAAAGCCTTCCTCAGCGATCAATGCAAAAAAACAAAAACAAAACAAAAAAAAAAAATAGAGGAAAACAACAGAATGGGAAAGACTAGAGATCTCTTCAAGAAAATTAGAGATACCAAGGGAACATTTCATTCAAAGATGGGTTCAATAAAGGACAGAAATTGTATGGACCTAACAGAAGCAAAAGATATTAAGAAGAGGTGGTAAGAATACACAGAAGAACTGTACAAAAAAAGATTTTCACGACTCAGATAATCATGATGGTGTGATCACTCACCTAGAGCCAGACATCCTGGAATGTGAAGTCAAGTGGGCCTTAGAAATCTTCACTATGAACAAAGCTAGTGGAGGTGATGGCATTCCAGTTGAGCTATTTCAAAGATGATGCTGTGAAAGTGCTGCACTCAATATGCCAGCAAATTTGGAAAACTCAGCAGCAGGATGCATTCATTCCCATTTGACAGATGAGACAGCGGAGATGCAAAGGAGTGGAGTGACATGCACCACATCACCTAGCCAGGACGTATTCAAGGCAGGATTCTACTCCAAGTCTGCCTGGCTTCAGAGGCTACAGTCTTTACAACTCAGTGCTCGTGACACAGAAAGGACAGTTGCCAGGTGCGTTTGTTGACACAGTTCAGCAGTTTATAGAGTGCAAGCCGGTGACGCTGTGTGATATTATAGGCTATGGCTATTTTCTGCCTCGCATCTGCTCAAGTTCAACATACGGCTTTCGTCATGCTGCTCCTGTAGAGCTCGCTTTTAATTTATCTGCTCAGGAAGTCTCAATTTTCACACAGGGTTTGGTTTCCAGTAGAAACCTATTCTGATATCATTTTCTGGCTCGTCTGATGAAGGCCTGTCAGAGTCCAGTGGTTTTCCACGGGTCATCTTGCGCAAGTGAGTCAGAAGCTGTGGCTGCTGAATCATAAATTCAGAGTCCACCCGGCTCCTGATTCTTTACCACGGCCACCAGGCCATCTTCCTTGCTGAGCATGACAAAATGCTGACTACTGAATGGGAAACATATTTCAGAGAGGCTAACACTGGGGTGAAAAATAGATTTGGGACTTTCTGAAGAGGAGATCTTATTTAAAGGCCCGAACATTCTATTGGTCTCGGAGGCAATAAGACAATGTTTTAGGTCGTGCTTCTCCACAGCGGGGGCCAGGGCATGCCGAGTTGCTACAAATGGATTCCAGGTGGATTTTCGGGATAGTTCCACCGAATTTTGGGAGCAGCCATGCAGGTCCCGGGATTCTCCAGAGCTGTGGCTTAGTTACTGCCAGCTGTGAGCAGTCCCATCTATTTATCCCCAGGGAGCCATGCAAAAAATATTTTGTGTGTGCCAAGAAGAGAAAAAGGTTGGGAAGCACTGTTATAGGTGATGTCTGCAGCCTTAGGTACCACATTGGGAAGCTGATTAGCACCAGTTGCCTGACACTGTGCTGTGTGTTCAGTTGCTCACCTGTGTCTGACTCTTTGCGACCCCACAGACTATAGCCTGCTAGGCTCTCTTGTCCATGGAATTTTCCAGGCAGGAATATTGGAGTTGGGTGCCATTTTCCTCCCCTAAGGGATCTTCCCAACGCAGGGATTGAACCTGTGTCTCTTGCATCTCTTGTACTGGCAGGCAGATGCTTCACCACTAGCACCCACCTATGCTAAACTCCAATTAGGACTAGAAAACTTTCTTAAGAATTTGGCTCCTCTGACCAAGAAGATGACGAGTGGTGGAAAGTGGGATGGGTCTCTGAGAAGGCATGAGGGGTGTGTGGATGACATTAACATGTCTTTCTTCATTAGATCATGGAATTATAGGGTGAAGAGGGGCGTTATCTGAGGCTGAGAAAGGTAAGTTGGCAAAAAGTTAAGGAATCCAGTTCATTCGATGGTATTAAAAAATGAAAATACCTTCAAACTGAGAAGATAAAGTCCCAAAGGTTCGCTATAAGGTCACAGTCAGCTTTTCTTTTGTGTTCCTTAGGGACACTTGGGTGCTTGGAGGACATCCCTGTCCTTTGAGGTTACTGTCAGGTGGATTGCAAGATCCCTTTAAGAGTCCTTGGCTCCATCGTCAAGGATGCAGTATGTGGCCTCTCGGGGCATCTCGGCTGTCTTCAGTTCTGCTGTGTGTCCTGTTTTCCCTTTTGAGCTCCACCAAGGCCCCTTGCCTCACTAGCCAGCCCCAGGGCCCTGGAGCCAGGGCCACTGTAGTGATCTACCCAAGAAGCTGAGCGCAGAGGAGGGTTCAGAAATTACCTTTTTGAGAAGCCAGTGGAGAAACAGGTTTATTGCCTATTGATATATTTTTTTATTATTGTTGGAACTTCCTGACTCATATATTGGGCTCCAGAATCACTGCAGATGGAGACTGCAGCCATGAAGTTAAAAGATGCTTGATCCTTGGAAGAAAAACTCTGACCAACCTAGACAGCATATTAAAAAGCAGAGTCGTTAACTTTACCAACATAGGTCCATCTAGTCAAAGCTATGGTTTTTCCAGTAGTCATATATGGATGTGAGAGTTGGACTATAAAGAAAGCTGAGCACCAAGGAACTGGTACTTTTGAACTGTGATGTTGGAGAAGACTCTTGAGAGTTCCTTGGACTGCAAGGAGATCCAGCCAGTCCATCCTAAAGGCAATCAGTCCTGAATATTCATTGGAAGGACTGATGCTAAAGCTGAAACTCCAATACTTTGGCCATCTGATGCAGAGAACTGACTCATTGGAAAAGATCTTAATGCTGGTTGAGATCGAAGGCAGGAGGAGAAGGGGATGACAGAGGATGAGATGGTTGCATGGCATCACTGACTTGATGGACAAGAGTTTGAGTAAGCTCCGAGAGTTGGCAATGGACAGGGAAGCCTGGCATGCTGCAGTCCATGGGGTTGCAAAGAGTTGGACATGACTGAGTGACTGAGCTGACTGACTGCCTGGGAGTAGGTAGAGAGATTTACTCTAATTATAAGAGCACAAGTGAGCTGGAGAGGGGCCTGCATGGGAGAAGAGCAGAAGGCTGCAGAGGCTTTGGGGATGACTGGTCATGTGCGTCCAACTTGGGCTGGAAGCAGAGCGACACTGTCAGGGGGTCATGACAATCTCCAGGTGTTCTCAGTTTTTATGGTTGCTGATCTGACAGCTCTTGTATTACTATTATTATCATTTGTTGTTGTTTAGGGGCTAAGTCATATCTGACTCTTCTGCAACCCTATGCTCCTCTGTCCGTGGGGTTATCCCAGCAGGAATATTGGAGTCAGTTGCCATTTCCCTCTCAATGGGATCTTCCCAATTGAGGAATCCAAACTGCATCTCCTGCATTCCTGCAGGCAGATTCTTTACCATTGAGCCACCTGGGAAGTCCTTATTCTCTTTCTATTAGTACTACTTGCTTATGGCCAATGGTAAGTGAAACCTTATGCAGAATACTTCACAGGCCCTGTCTTATTTAATCTTCACACCAATCCTGCAGCTCTGGTCTCATTGCCCAGATGAAGGAATTGAGAGTGGAGACAGCGAACAAGAGACACACAGCTCTTAATGGTGGAAGGAGGACCCAAACCCTGCCCACCTTCAAAGTTCGTGCACTTTATACCTTGCTGCACTCGCTTCTTGGTTAGGCAACATTTCCAGGTCAGAGGCTGATGGAGTCACGGATATCCCGACAGAAGGGGTGAAGACAACAGGGAACCAGGTACGTGGGATAAGAGGGATCTTGGGATAGTGAGGAAGCGGTGAGGGAGCTCTCAGCTGGGCCTTTGCGAGACCTCAGTGTGACCTGGATTGCTGACCTGGATCAGCAACTGGGAGAATGGAGGAGGGGTGTAAAGTGTGGGAAGAGCACTGGGTCAAAGAGAACTTGAAGAATATGAGCAGGTTAGGGCTGGACAGAAGGGGAGGAGTCCAGGGAGGGGGGCTGGGCTGGGAAAGAGCAGCCAGATGGGTGGGATGAAAGAGCAAGGAGAGTGGGTAGAAGGTGTATGGGACATAGAGATGGGAAGAGCGTGGGGCAGCTTAGTGCTTAGAGCTGGAACCTTCTGTTCAGTTAGCCAGACTGGCCCTCTAGGCAGAAGCTGGTGTGAACAAATGCCAAGAACAGGCTGCACGTGAGAGTCCTGCTCTAGGGCCAGGAGCAGAGAGCAAACTGGGTCCCAGAGCCAGCCTCCCTTGCTCCCCACAGACAGGTGAACTCTGTCCAGCTTGTCCCGAGTGTAGTTCCTATCCTTTGTTCACACTTGGAATCCTTTAGCTGAGTCTCTGCAGAGCGCTACAGTGATGGAGTTCAACACACTGCAAAGCACTGATCCAGGGCTATTTCTGTTGTTTAGCACTGCTCATGGACTTCCCTGGTGGCTCAGATGGTAAAGAGTCTGCCTGCAATGCTGGAGACCTGGGTTCAATCCCTAGCTTGGGAAGATTCCCTGGAGAAGAGAATGGCTATGCATTCCAGTATTCTTGCCTGGAGAATCCCATGGACAGAGGAGCCTGGCAGGCTATGGTCCTTGGGATCCCAAAGAGTTGAACATGACTGAGCAACTAACATTTTGCTTTCATTTCACTTTTTCAATGCTGCACATACACCTTTGTGTCTGCTTCTGCTCCTGCTTATATCAACCCCTTTGGACTCAAGGTTGGTTGAACCATTTACCTCTATTCCTGTAGTTTTTAAAGCCCCAGAGGCCATGGGTTTGGTTAACAGAATGCTTTGATGAGTGTGAGCTCCTTCTGCCATTTTTGACACCTTCAAGATATCCTCAAGATTTTGAGCAGGAAAACACTCATTTTATTTTGGAGTACATACTCTGGTATGGTATTGTTATGAGAGGTACATTCGGAATATTTTTTTAAATTTTGCCTTCTTTTAAGGTGTTCTTCCAGCCCTGAGAAGAAGGGGTGAAGGGTCCCTACTGGACATTTTCCTTGTTGCCTTCTTGGTGGTGGGGACATTCATCCTTACTCAGAAAGAAGTCGCACTGCTGGCAAATGCAAGGGATTCTGAGCACTTACAGAAAGGGAATCTCCCCATAGACAAATCCAGGCTTAGCGGGTTATCAGTGAGGATTAGGCAATATTCTTTGTGGAGGTGGGAAACTGGAGGGGAGAGAAGCAGGAGGAAGAGAAGGAGGAGAAAGTGGGAGGCGGAACAAAGAGATGGACATTTCATTTCAACAGCCAAGGATTTGCAAGCTGGAAACTGTGACCCCAAAGTGCACATCAGGACTGTTGGCTGGCAGGAGAGGCGTGCCAGGACCCTTTCTTCTCTTTCCCAGTCACCTCTGACATTATTTGACTCATCTTTCTGGAAATATTTCTAGCTGTACCTCTGAACCCTGAATGTTTCCCAAGCTCATTGAAATGCACAAACGAAAATTATTCATCTGGTTGGAGATTACACAAAGCTGAGAATGCTGTCAGAAGTACATGGATACAGTTGCACAATCAGATCCATGCTGAGAAAAGGAAAGCTTTGCTCGTAACATCCCAGTGGGCCAAGTACTGAAGACAGGTAAGGGAAGATGACTCACTGTTGGCTCACATCAGGGTGGAGAGACAGGTGCCCTGAGCAGATGTTTAGGAAGACTCTCATCCATCAAGGCAGGCGACCCAGAGCTGGATGCTGGCCACCCAGCTGGTCGTGTGGAATTGCAGCAGTGACTCAGAGTGTGTAAAATCAAAAGCAACGGAGAGAGAGAGAAGACGGAATAGTGCCAGCTAGCTCTCGGCCCAGGACTGCGCTGGGTTGCTCAGGGTCAGGCTGTTGGAGGGTGAGTCAGAATCTTGGGACCTCTCTTCCTGTTTCTGCAAGGATCAAAGAAGTGATGATCTGTCTCACTCAAGCCACTTAACAGATTTCTCTTTACAAAAGAGGACTTGTAAATCCTTCTCCAAAGCATGAGTAAACGAATCTGTGTATTTTCCAGGAAAATCAGTGCTGAAAGGAAATGCATTGATATTACTTAAGAGCACAACTAGCTTTACCCCAGGGAGCTCAATGGTGCCCTCTGTAGTTTGCTTGGGGATGCTTGAAGCATCTCTAGAAAAGACTCATTGTGCCAGAAATCCCAGTACTGCAGTTCATTCCCTTGGGCTAAGCATTACTGTCTCTAGCTACCTCTCTTAAAAATACAATATCCGGGGGTAGAGGTGATGCCAGAATGGCTGCAGAGTACAAATGAGATCTGTTCTGTTCAGCCCTGGGCAGCATGAGGGTTCTGGATCCTTGGAGGTGAGGGAGGAAGAAGGTTATAGAAGGGAGAGAAGCACATGGAAATGAAGAGGGAGATGCCTGAACGTTGCTTTCTGGAAGTCTTCAGAGAATTAAAAGCCCCAAACTCCAAAAGTAACTCTGAATGGTACTTTATGGCATGCGGAATTAAAAAAAAAAATTGTGGTCACTTTGGTCTTGGAGCTATTTCTTCTGTTTTTAGGTTTCTTATTCGTTTTGCCAATTTTGGGTACAGAGACTCATGGACTTTCAGAGTTGGTGACAGTATCACGTTCTGGGTTAAGCAGCCAGAGATGAAGAATCTGGCTTCCCACTTCTGTGTGTCTGTGATCATATTATTTAACCACTCTGAGCTTCTGATTTCTTATTTGTGAAGTCGGGATAAGGATATTGATTCCCCAGATATTTCATGAGGTTAGAATAAAAATACTACATAGTAAAAGGCTTTAGCACAGTTCCTGGAAATTTTACTAAGAACCCAATAAAATGCAAGCTCTTCCATATTGCGCAGGAATCCCTTCTTTGGCTCCCGAACTCCCCTGCTCTGTTAGAGAACTAGAGTGACAGTGACAGAGAACTCATCCCTGCAGGAGGTGGCTCTCTTCAGTTCTGGGCAGTTATGATTTGGGAAATTCCTTTTTGAATTGACATTCTGCTTTTCTGTACCTTTACTTGTAAATTGTAGTTTTATCTGAATCTTTTCAGTATGCTGCTGCTGCTGCTAAGTCACTTCAGTTGTGTCCGACTCTGTGCGACCCCATGGACGGCAGCCCACCAGGCTCTGCTGTCCCTGGGATTCTCCAGGCAAGAACACTGGAGTGGGTTGCCATTTCCTTCTCCAATGCATGAAAGTGAAGTCACTCAGTTGTGTCCCACTCATCGAAACCCCATGGACTGCAGCCTACCCCAGGCTGCTCCGTCCATGGGATTTTCCAGGCAAGAGTACTGGAGTGGGGGGCCACTGCCTTATCTGTCTTTTCAGTATCAGTTCACGTCAGTTTAGTTCAGTCGCTCAGTCATGTCTAACTCTCTGTGACCCCATGAATTGTAGCATGCCAGACCTCCCTGTCCATCACCATCTCTAGGTGCTCACTCAAACTCACGTCCATTGAGTCGGTGATGCCATCCAGCCATCTCATCCTCTGTCGTCCCCTTCTCCTCCTGCCCCCAATCCCTCCCAGCATCAGACTCTTTTTCAGTGAGTCAACTCTTTGCATCAGGTGGCCAAAGTATTGGAGTTTCAGCTGTAGCATCATTCCTTCCAAAGAAATCCCAGGGCTGATCTCCTTCAGAATGGACTGGTTGGATCTCCTTGCAGTCCAAGGGACTCTCAAGAGTCTTCTCCAACACCACAGTTCAAAAGCATCAATTCTTTGGTACTCAGCTTTCTTCACAGTCCAGCTCTCACATCCATACATGACCACTGGAAAAACCATATCTTTGACTAGACCGACCTTTGTTGGCAAAGTAATGTCTCTGCTTTTCAGTATGCTATCTAGGTTGGTCATAACTTTTCTTCCGAGGAGTAAGCGTCTTTTAATTTCATGGCTGCAGTCACCATCTGTAGTGATTTTGGAGCCCCCCAAAATAAAGTCTGACACTGTTTCCACTGTTTCCCCATCTATTTCCCATGAAGTGATGGGACCGGATGCCATGATCTTCGTTTTCTGAATGTTGAGCTTTAAGCCAACTTTTTCACTCTCCTCTTTTCAGTGTAGCTCTTAATAATTCCCTTAGCTTCTGCTGCGATAATTGCGAGCTTTTTTTAAAGGCAGTGATATGTACTTTTTCTAGTTAAGTTTGTTTTTTTGGCTGCACTGAGTCTTTGTTGCTGCACACAGGCTTTCTCTAGTAGTGGTGAGTGGGCGAGGGCTACTCTTCCTTGCAGTGCTCGGGCTTCTCATTGTGGTGGTTTCTCCTGTTGCGGAGCCCTAGGCGTGAGGTCTCAGTAGTTGTAGTGCACGGGCTTAGATGCCCCATGGCATGATCTCTTTCCAGACCAGGAATTGAACTTTTGTCCCCTGCATTGGCAGGCAGATTCTTAACCACTGGACTCAGGGAAGTCCTCGATGTATTCTTGAGGTTTTATCTTTTCAAGGTTAAAAAGCTCTATTTCTTAAAAAAAA
>SJYQ01002291.1:273696-342648 GCA_006410935.1 Redunca redunca
CCCTCCCCACTCCCCCAACCCCATCTAAGTCATCTCAGAGCGCCAGGCTGCGCTCCCTGTACTATACATCAGCTTCCTGCTAGCTCTTTTACACGAGACAGTGTATATATGTCAGCACTGCTCTCTCGTTCATTCCCCTCTTGCCCCCTGTGTTCATAGCTGTTCATCCGTGTTTTACAAATGAGGCATAGACGGGCAAAGTAAGTTGCTTGAGATCACACAGCTAATATGTGGTGAAACCAAGGTTGGAACACATATTTTCTCTCTGTCTAAATTTAGTGTGTTCATTCAAGTTTAGACTTTATATTAGCATTTAGCACAGGTATCAGCACCTCACAGTGTCACATAATAGGGATTTAGGAAAGCTTAATGAACTGAACAGAGCTTGAAAAGAGATGTCAAATTTAAGATCTTTTTTTAAAACACCTGTATAACTGTTTATTAAATATGAGGCCATCTCCATTAAAAGCTGGGCAGTGCCTTTTTAAAGAATCATTTTAGAGGTGACATCAAGATTGTTAAGGAAAAGGCAGGTTGACATTGTGAAGCCAGCATGTCTGCTATGAACTTCAATTTTTTAACCACACTGTGCAGCCTTCAGGATCTTAGTTCCCTGACCAGGAATCTGACTCATGCTTCCTACAGTGGAAGCTTAGGATTTTAACCACTAGACTTCCAGGCAGTCCTGCAATGAACTTTAAAAAATTAAGAGAGAGCAGTATGAGCTTTGTGTGGGATCAGTCAGACCTAGCTTGGTCTCAGGGATATGACTCTCTGGTCCCCTCATCTGCCTCTGGTTGTGTGACTTACTGAGTTCTCAGCTCTAGAACAAGAGGTTGGGGTAGGTGATCCTGGTTGGATGTTGCAGCTTAACTGTCTGTGCATATAGGATGCTTAGTCATTATGGAAAATATTTGATATCTGTAAATAATTAAATAGCTGATCAGTTGATGAGCACTTATAAGGCATTTTCTAGAGGCACTAAGGATTCATAGAAAGTTTAGAAGCAGTCCTTGACTCAACCTAGTTACAAAGTTGGAGTGGATGAGTGAACCGATTAAACACTGTGTTATAAGGAAAAGAACACATTATGGGTGTGAGTGACTGAGGCAGTTGTTGTTCAGTTGCTAAGTTGTGTCTGACTCTGCAAGCCCATGGACTGCAGCACGCCAGGCTCCTCTCTACTCCACTGTCTCCTGGAGTTCGCTCCAATTCATGTCCTTTGAGTCGGTGATGCTATCTAACCATCTCATCCTCTGCCACCCTCTTCTCCTTTTGCCTTCAATCTTTCGCAGCATCAGGGTCTTTCCCAGTGAGTCAGCTCTTCCCGTCAGATGGCTAAAGTATCGAAGTTTCAGCTTCAGCAACAGTCCTTTGAATGAAAGTTCAGGGTTGATTTCCTTTAAGATTGACTGGTTTGATCTCCTTCACAGTCCAAGGTATTCTCAAAAGTCTTATCCAGTACCACAATTCAAAAGTATCTATTCTTTGGTGCTCAGTCTTCTTTATGGTCCAACTCTCCCATCCATACATGACTATTGGAAAAAGCATAGTTTTGACTATATGAACCATTGTTGGCAAACTGATGTCTCTGCTTTTAATATGCTGCCTAGCTTCATCATGGACTTCCCTGGTGGTTCAGATGGTAAAGCATCTGTCTACAATATGAGAGACCTGGGTTCGATCCTGGGTTGGGAAGATTCCCTGGAGAAGGAAACGGCAACCCACTCCAGTACTCTTGCCTAGAAAATCCCATGGATGGAGGAGCTTGGTGCAGGCTACTGTCCATGGGGTCGCAAAGAGTCAGGCCCGACTGAGCGACTTCACTTCACTTCACTTCTAGCTTCTTCATAGCTTTCCTTCCAAGAAGCAAGCATCTTTTAATTTCTGGCTGCAGTCATTGTCTGCAGTGATTTGGGAGCCCGGAAAAATAAAATCTGTTATTGCTTCCACATTTGCCCCTTCTGACATAGACTGAAACTGTAGGCACCCTAAGAAGCTCAGATGGAGATTGCTGTGTGATTCAGCACAGTCATGGAGACATCACTTTGCTGACAAAGGTCTGTATAGTCAAAGCTATAGTTTTTCCAGTAGTCATATACGGCTGTGGGAGCTGGACCAAAAAGAAGGCTGAGCACCAAAAAATTGATCCTTTTGAACTGTGGCACTAGAGGACTCTTGAGAGTCTTCTGGACATCAAGGAGATCAAACCAGTAAATCCTAAAGGAAATCAGTCCTGAATATTCATAGGAAGGACTGATACTGTAGCTGAAGCTCCAATACTTTGATGACCTGATGCAAAGAGCCATCATTGGAAAAGATCTTGGTGCTGGGAAAGAGTGAGGGCAAGAGGAGAAGGGGGTGACAGAGAATGCGATGGTTGGACGGCATCACTGACTCAATGGACATGAATTTGAGCAAACTCTAGGAGATAGTGAAGGACAGGGACATGCTGCAGTTCACGGGGCTGCAAATAGTTGGACACAATTTAGTGACTGAACAACAGCAATAAGTGTATTTTTATGGGAACCTTGCAATTTTAGGTTAACTCAAGTTAATTGAGTAACTTTCTGAAGCTAATACTTATCTTTATGCAAATCTGTGATAGGGAGTTATTCCTCTCCCCCCAGAATTTTCAGGTCTGTTTTGATTAGATAATAACCTTTTAAAAATTCTTTCTTTAGAGAGCCAAGATAACTCTATTTAAAATGACAGAGTTGTATTCTCATCCAATTTCTTCATAGAAACTTCAGTGTTTGGGTTTTATTAGGATCACTATCTTGATAACATGATTTAATGTGAAATTCAGAGGTTTATATAGGAAATCTTCCGTGAATAAACCATTATCTGATTCCCATGGTGCTGGTGTGAAGCCTGTTGCTCTATTCTTCTATCTTGTGGCAACACGGCTGCAGATCACAGACTAACAGTGCATTTCTTAATTTCACCCTTGTTATAAATTACGCAGTGTTGACTTTATCACTGTAAAAATGTGTGTGTTTTTTTTTTTGCCTCTGATAATTCATTTTAGTACCTTTTTTGTAGAAAAAGCTTTATTTCCAACTGTTCCTTCCTCAGACAATAATTAATGTCATTAACTGAGTATAGTTACTCACATCTGTAGATTCATGAACCTAAAGTGAAAATTTCTTAAATTAAACGGCCTAGATGAGTGTCTAGGCTACTTGGCATGCTACTGAATATCTATTAATAGTATTGTTCCGAAGAAGAACTTTTACTATGTCTTGGCATTTTTGCCCTGAACGTAGATCTGATAATCCTCACAGAGACTGGCAGAATGGCCACTTCTCTTAATACAACTATGTGGGGCATTTTACCCCTACCAGTCAACCGACCTTGTAACCAAATTCTTAAACTGAACTGAGAGTTCTGTGACCGAGTTCATGAAAGAATTTCGATCCTTTATTTTGAATTTATGGATACACGAGCATATTTAAACCTTTTTCTTTGTAAGAGAGGTGTTTTGGAGAAATGTCTGTCATATTTTTTTGTTAACATCATTACTCCATTTAATATATTTTTCAAGCAAAGAAGACATTTAAGCTGAGGGAGAGAAGAATTTGAGGGGATAGACAAATCTAATATGAGATATTCCTCAATGTATTGCCAAATTGGTGACATATTTAGACTACTCTGCTTATCATGTATGAATCTTTTAATTTCCTAGCTTAAATCAAAGAGTGGACCTTTACGGTAATATGATTATTCATAGATGAAGTATTTTAGGGGACTGTAGTATTTTATAGTTTCAGAGAACTGTCTGTATTATTAAATTAAGTTGCTTAAAAACACAGAAAATTAAGCATAAGATAGCAAAGTAGAAATATTTTAATATTAATTTTATTTTATTTAACAACTAAAATTCCAAAGTGATTTCAAAATACACATAGGANTGAAACATTCATTTCCAGAAGGCACAAATGTATATAATGAATTGGTAAATTGAATATTAATGAATTGGTTTCATGAAACTATATTCAATATTATTTAATTTCAGAAATAGCTATTACTTTTAAAATCTAAAAGCATACGATACTTTATTATGAAATTACACCAGGAATCAGACTATGGTAATTTCTATCTGTCATGCTCTATTTAGAAATTCTTAGTACCAGATCATTATCATCACTCATCAGTGTTTTATGTTAGTAGACAAAGTTGTGATATGTTGTGTGTTGTGTGTGTGTGTGAGTTGCTCAGTTGTGTCTAACTCTTTGTGATCTCATCGACTATAGCCCTCCACGCTCCTCTGTCCACAGAATTCTCCAGGCGAAAATACTGCAGTGGGTTGTCCTTACCTTCTTCAAGGGATCTTCCCAATCCAGGGGTAGAACCCAGGTCTCCCACATTATAAGCAGATTCTTTACCATCTGAGCCACCAGGGAAACCCTTGTGATATGGTAGAACAAACTAAATAGGCAGAAAGCTATTTTTACACATGTACATAAAGCAAAGAATTTCACTGCTGATAGACTGTGACTGAGGCACTCTTTAGGTTAATTGAGATGATTCAGTAGGGAGATCAGAGGGAGGTGCTACTAGAGTCCTTCCAGTGTAGCCACCACCACAGTAGGCAACACTGCGTACTTTACATTTAGAATGTCTGTGGGGTCATTTGTCATTATGTGATACCCAACTTATCCCTGTGTTGTTGGAACCTAAGAGAGTGGGTGGTGATGGTGGTTTAGCTGCTAAGTCCTGTCCGACTCTTGCGACCCTGTGGACTGTAGCCGGCCAGGCTCCTCTGCCCATGGGATTTCCTAGGCAAGAATATTGGAGTGATTGCCATTTCCTTCTCCAGGGGATCTTCCTGACTCAGAGACTGAACCTGTGTCTCCTGCATTGGCTGGCAGATTCTTTACCACTGAACCAGGGAAGCCCCAAGAGAGTGGGTGCTGATTGTATATTAAGTGGCTGATGTATAGGAGAGAGTGGCTGTGCTGATGATGGAGATCCTCTCCGTGTAGCAGAGATGGTTGTTGGCACCTCCTGCAGGTGTGGGAAGCCCAGGTGCACCCACCCACTGGCCAGGATTTTAATATTTATTTTTATTTATTTATTTGCCTCTGCTGGGTCTTAGCTGCAGCAAGAGGGATCTTCACTCTTCGTTGCAGCATGGCAACTCTTACTTGAGGCATATGGGGATGTAGTTCACTGACCAGGAATTGAACCTAGGGCTGCACCCCCCACCTCTGCCCCTGTTGGAAGTGCAGAGTCTTAGCCACTGGACCACAAGTGAAGTCCACGCTTGACATGATTTTTATTTCCATCAAAAATGCACCACTCTAGGTAAAATGCACCAGTGTTACCTGCTATGGACTGAATGTGTCCCCTCCCCTTCGTATTTTGAAATTCTAATCCCCAGTGTGATGGTATTAGGAGGAGGGGCCTTAGGGAGGTAATTAGTCGTGAAGATAGAGCCCTCGTGAATGGTATTAGTACCTGTATAAGATGGAGTACGTGCTTTCTGTTTCTCTGCTCTCTGTTGTGTGAGGACACCAGGAGAAGATGGCCATCTGTAAACTAAGAGGTGGAACTTCACCAGAGGGTGGGTCTGCCACCACATTGATCCCAGTCTGAAGAACTGAGAGAAATAACTATGCATTGTTTAAACTGCCAGGTCTATGGGTGTTTGCATTAGAGCAGCCCAAACTACGACACCACCCATGAGGGGAAGCCCAGTTCCCAGGATGCTTGCCAAGCAGAGGAGCTCATCTCCAAGCATCAACACAAGTGAGAAGGTGACAAAACGTTACACATGCATGTGAAGCCAACTGTTTTCTTGGAGCCTGGACATCCTCTATGCTTTTGTGTAGGCAAGGGGAACGAGAAGAAATGTTCCCTTGCAGGTGGATAATTTTTATAGTGCAGAGGTATGATTACAAGGGCTTCCCCGGTGGCTCAGAGGTTAAAGCGTCTGCCTGGAATGCGGGAGACCCGGGTTTGATCCCTGGGTCGGGAAGATCCCTTGGAGAAGGAAATGGCAACCCACTCCAGTACTCTTGCCTGGAGAATCCCAGTCCATGGGGTCGCAAAGAGTCGGACACGACTGAGCGACTTCACTTGACTTTCGATATGATTATAAAGCCTGCTGCAGATTTTGGAGCACAGACTTTTACGGGTTTGTATGAAGGTAGATGTGTATCACAATTCAGAGTCTTGGTTTTGGAGTCAGACTGATGCAGGTTCAAATCCAGGTGTTGCCACTTGTTAGATCTGTCAGTTTAGGCAAGCTACCTGACTGGACAGGTTTTGGTGCCTCACCTGTAAAAGGTGAATAGTGGTTCCTGCCTCACAGAGCTGTAGGGGTTGAATAAGATAATTTATAATATGCTTATGCTTGGGCCAGCACCTGGTAACAAGTAGGCATTCATTCAGTGAATGGTGGCTATTTCTCCACTGCCGCAAGTAATACTGTTACTGCCATTAATGCATTTTTTCACCTGTGAGTTCAAGATGCTTTCCTGCTTTGAACTCAGGATAGCACTTCTCTCTCTTTTCTTTTTGGGGGTATGGGAGCATTTGCATTTACAGGCCTAAAATCTGTTGGGATAGTGATTCCATCTGGTGACAGCAGCAAGGTTTCTACCGCTATCTTTGTAAATGCTTGCAAAACAAAGCAAAGGTTTCAAGGCAGTTTGATGGGATCCAAAGACTTTGGAGATTTTCAGAGAATTTGAAAATGGTACAATAGAATTTCATCATGAATTGCTCAAAAAATTTCTGTCCTTTAGATCTCCACTTTCCCTTGCAGATGGAAGAATGGGTTAAGTGCCACTTTCTGAACCTTAATTCCAGAGACGCTGGCCTCATTTTCAGAAGTTCAGTGTTGTTGTTTAGCTGCTAAACAACGATGTTGTTGTTTGACTGACTCTTTTGCGATCCCATGGGCTATTGCCTGCCAGGTTTCTCTGTCCATGGGATTTACAAGCAAGAATACTGGAGTGGGTTGTTGTTCCTTCTCTGGGAATCTTTCCAACCCAGGGATTGAACCCGCATCTCCTAGGCTGGCAGGCAGATTTTTGTTTTTTTAACCACTGAGCCATCTGGAGAGCACTAAGTTAAACGCATACCCACAAATGAGAGACATCGTGATCTGTCTCCAGGCTAGTTTTCTCATATGATTTAGCAGCCACGCTTAACTTCACATGGCACACAAGAGGACCCCAATTCAGGTCTTGGGGTTTATCCAGTCTCCTTCTATTGACACAGGCTCACTGGCCAGATAAGCAGTTAGCCTGGTAGACAGTGAGTTTCCTGACAATTACATTTGATAAGACAGAAAAAATTAGACAGATATTTGTATTAGTCTTTACTGTGTATAGTGTGGTTGCGCATCCTTTATCTCACTGACCCTAAGGAAGTTTCATGAAGCTCTCACATCTTGCTTGCAGGTGGACTTGAGGGGATATAAACCCAGTCCCTTTGGAGATGTCAGGTTATATGACATCTGGGTGCTAGATCTAGGATCAAAATCCAGGGCTTCTACTATCTCATCTAGGACTGTTTCCACTAAATCTTGCTACTGACTTTCAATGCTGTCTTCTTCTTTATGGAGATGTGCTGCTCATTTCCCATTCTCATCTTGTTCTGTTCTATGCCTGATTAGTTAGAGTTTCCCCTGGGACAAGGCATATTACTTAAATTCTTCCTGACTTTCTGAAAGAGCACATCCATTGGGGCTTTTCATCCTTCTTCCCATCCAGCTGAGCTAAGAATTCTTCAGCAGCAGGAAACTGTGGTTGCTATTTTCAAATGATAAAACTTGAAGCATCTGAACCACAAGGGGGACCTTAAAAATGCATATGATTGCCTCTTGCTAATAGTAGTTTTCCAGAGGTAAATGGAAGGGGAGTGAATCTGAGACAGGACAGGGAACTTCATGTAACTAGTGCCTCTGGCCTTGAGGATTGCCAGGGAAGAACTGCTCATTCTGGACCCATTCATGCCTCCTTATAATAACCGGTTGACCATACCTGTGAAAAGAAAGACAAAAGATTTTCTAACGAAACCTTCCGATATGCATTTTTACAGTATTTAATTTTAAGAAATGGATTTTCGTAACATGTCTTACTACACCTTCATCAGGCTGCTAAGTGCATTTTTGAATCAATATGGCATTGACATTTTCCATTGCTCCACTGGATGCTGTGTTTCAGTGACTGAAACATGTCAGAAGAAGACCATTGCAATGGGATCAAACCGAGAAAGACACCTGTTTGGAAGACTCAGGTCGTCTCTCATTTCCCCACAGTGTCTCATCAAGATTAAACAAGAAAACATTTGGCTTCCACTTTTCTATCTTGAACTCCTAAAGCTCTCCTGAACTGTGTCGTCTTGTTTTCTTGATAACTCCAAGCCAAGTGTGGATCAGGAGTCCCTGCTTTACCTGGCTCTGCTGCCTGTAATAATCAAGTTCAACACTTAATTGTTGGGTTTCCCCTCGCCTTTGTGTGGTTTAGACAGAGTTTCAGAAAGCTTGTAAAGGCCCAGCCATAAATAAAACAAGGTTGCACACACAGGGGCTTGGAGAATGCAACCTTTATGAAGCCCCAGATGCAGAGCAGAGGGAATTCAGAGTGAAATATTTAATTACTTCATCATCGAAAACTAATTACCAATTGGGGAGTGTTTTCATTTGTGGAACGTAGATTGATTAGCAGGATCACCAGAGTTCTAGTTTCCTTACTACTGATTACATCTCTCATGGAAGAAAAATGGGTTCATTTTAACAAGCTCGAGTCAAACTAGAGACAGGCAAGGTTACCAAAGAGTGATTGCCCGGGATTAGTGTTATTCAATAGGCAAAGGGGTATTGGGTTCAGATATTTTTCCTGATAGGCTATTAGAGATAAATTTCACATTTGGGATTTACTCTTCTGTAATAGGCAAGGTCGTATTTTTTCATTCAGGAAGTTAATTTGTTTGTTCCACAAAATGTTTCAATCAATGTTATGCATGTTCACTGACCTGGCGCCCTAAGGCTAAGTTTTGTCCCAGTACTGGACACAGATATATTGTTTAAAGACCCAGTTTGGAAAATTAGAACCTCCATGGCAACTTTTTAATACCAAAATGTAAACGCTGTGGCTCACCGCGATTAACTAGAGACAGAATCTGATGGGGCAGAACACGGTGGGGGTTTGGGGAAGGTGGAGGGCCATTGTTTGGCTTCCATATCCCCAGCATGCTTCTCCTTCTCAAGACAGCTCCTTGACAGCCCTGTGTCCAGTCATCTTATTCTCCCTTGCCCTTGTCAGTTTTGCTCTCCAGCAGGAATCTGCCATTGGCCATTTGCCCTTGAGAGTGGATTTAAGTCACTGTGTCTGCCCGATCTCTCCATAAGATAGAAAATAATTTCAGGACCCAGTCAGCAGGTGGGCTGTGGCCACTGAGATAACACGGCACCCATAGACACACTCTTCCTGTTGGTGTGGGGGTTCTTGCTGTGGATGAATGAAGAGGCAAACTGATGCAGGAGGAAGGATGCTAGGAAGGGGCAGAAACCTGGGCTCCAGTTCTGGGTTCGCTGCTTACTTTGAATCCTCGGGTCTATTTATTGATTGTTTGAGTCCTTTCCTCTTTGCTTACATATGGGGTCACATGAAATAGGGACTGTGAGCAGTCACTGAAAGCCTTAAAGCATTGTTTAGAATAAAATGAATATTTCAGTTACATTGGCTACCAAAATCCATCATTTAGTTGCTCTAAGCAGTGACTTAGACCGAGGCTTATCCTGTCCTGCCCAATTTCACTCCATACTGGAATTGGTGCTTTTATTTTTGAGATGGAGACAAACTTATAAATTCTCATCTCAGCCGACATGGCCTTCCTCCAGGCCTGTGTATCCTCCTCTGGGGCTGAGGTTGTGCCAAGACTCTGCACAGATACCAGAGCCCTCCGACTGTGGCCCTTGGTCTGGTGATGAGGACAAAACACTTTTGAAACCACTTGCCTCCCGCCCCTCCTGCCTGGCGGGTAGCTCACTGCACACCTAGCTTTTTCAGATTCCCAGGGTTGGCTCAGGATGACTGCAGCTAGGCCATGACCTTCTCTAATTTAAGAGGAATGAACTGTATATGATGTATGCATAGGTTCAATCTCTTGTCTTGAGAAAGGAATTTAAACTTGAGGATTTCACACATTACTTACATGATGACCTTTTGGGACTGATTTAAAAATTGATGGGAGTTCAATTAAGGGACTCCAGGGGGACAACTGTGGAGAAGCAGACAGAGCAAAGGTATTGAATGACTCCCTGAATGTGTCACTCCATGATGGTGACCCCCTCCAACAAGGGGAAGATTTCCGCCTGGTGTTGTGCCTCAATGATCACATAAAAATATTTAAAGAAGATAAAACCACAAGACAAAATATAACAAACAAAATTCTTGGAAATGAAAGCCTTAAAGAGTCAAGTGAATAGGGGGAGGAAAGGCTTTAAATGTAGAATGATAAGAAATGAAATGTTGGAACATTTAAAAATAGCATTATTATACAAAGATAAGAGATACAAGAGGTTTACATAAAGGAAAAACTATGGAAGTTAAAAAAATTTGGCAAAACAAAACAAAAGAAGTAAATATTAAGAGATTAGAGAAACAACAATGTAAAAAATAAAACCAAAGAGCTGAATGGTAAAAAAAAAAAAAAAAGAATATGGAAAATCAGAGAGTAAAAGTTTAGACAGAAGTTAAAACATGTCAAGAACACTCAAAAGCCAAAGAGTACTCTAATGATTCAAAGTTACTTAGAAACACGTGAAAAGGAAGCAAAATATAAACTTTAAGAAAAGTGCCTAATGCTCCAAATGAGGGGAAAAAAGTGACAAACTCATGTAAATTTCTGAAACATGAACAAGAGGATTCATTTTTAATGACAAGTGCGTATGTGCTCAGTAGAGTCTGACTCTTTGTGACCCCATGGACTGTAATCCGCCAGGCTTTTCTGGCCATGGAATTTCCGGGCAAGAATTCTGAAGAAGGTAGCCATTTCCTTCTCCAGGGGATCTTCCTGACCCAGGGATTCAACCTGGGTTTCCTGTGTCTCCTGCACTGGCAGGTGAATTCTTTATCGCTGAGACACCTGGGAAGCCCCTTTTAATGATGAAGGGACCACACATTCTAGTAGAGTCCTGATATTTATCTTATGGAAATTTGTAGCACCTTGTAAGGGGGGTTCTTATATATGATTCCTTTGGGATCTTTGGAATCAGAGAGGTGTGACCTCATTTTTGCTATAAAAATTTCAAATTTTCTTAGGCTTTGGTAAAAAATGAAACAAAACAGCAGTAGCCTGAGTTTCACAGAAGATTGCCCCCTGAAGCACTTTTGTCTACAAACTGCCCATACCCCCACGCCCAGCTAGAAATGGGAGGAGGCACTCTGTACGTAGCCCGCAGTTCAAAAAAGACCAGGAAATCTTAATAAATTCTTGAGGACTTACTGTTTGCTCGGCAGTGGAACTACACAACAGTCAGGGAATTATCTCCTTTAGTCCTCATAACATCACGAGATAGGTTCCCTTAAGATTTCACACAGGTAAGATGGGTTGGTGAGCTCAGTTAAGTAATTCATCCGAGGCCCCAGTTTGCACATGTGAGAGGGACCATTGCAGTCCAGGCCCGTGTATTCGAGATCTGAAGTTCTTAACCCTCCTTGGCCAGCTTCCCATCTGTCTGCACTGCCACCAGGAGCGCAGTGTAGCCCCTCCACCCTCGTCCCTAAAGAGTGAGACCATTTTCTTTGAAAGCAGTGGTTTGTGTTGCTGTGTCTTTAATCACCTCCTCTAAGTGGACAGTAACACGTGCACTTGTCAAAGGCTATTAGGATCTATCCACCGGTGCTGACATGCTGACAAGTTCACAGAACGCCCCTGGCCTTTGCTGGCTGGGGAGGGCAGGGTATTGACCATAAGCTCCAGGAGGACGGGGACACCTTTTCCTTGCATTTTTTCTCTCTGGATCACCTTGAGCTTGGCACCTTACAGAGCCAGCCTTGCTGTAATTGAAAAGGTGGTTTGATTTTGTGTTTTCTGATTAGATCAAAAGGACAAACTAAAACTTTTTTTGATGGCCTCAAAATGGTGTCAGTCACACTTCCCAGGGATTTCCCTGGCAGTCCTCAGATGGTAAAGAATCCGCCTGCACAGTGGAGACCCAGGTTCAATCCCTGGGTCAGGAAAATCCCCTGGAGAAGGAATGGCTACCCACTTCAGTATTCTTTTTTTTAAATATAAATTTATTTATTTTAATTGGAGGTTAATTACTTTACAATATTGTATTGGTTTTGCCATACATCAACATGAATCCGCCACAGGTATACACCACGTGTTCCCCATCCTGAACCCCTCTCCCTCCTCCCTCCCCGTACCATTCTTGCCTGTAGAATTCCATGGACCAGAGAACCCTAGTGGGCTACAGTCCACGGGGTCACAAAGAGTTGGACAGGACTGAGCAACTAACACTTTTACTTTCCAGTGGTTAAGACTTGGCCTTCCAACTCAGGGGGTGCGGGTTCAATCACTGGTAGGGGAGGGATCTAGCATTCCTCATTCTTAGTGGCCAAAAAAACATAAAACCATGGAAACAACAATGTAACGAATTCAATAAAGACGTTAAAAATGGTCCACATCAAAAAAAAAAAAAAAAAATCACGCTTCCTGTTTTTCTGCCTGGTTAAACTGCTCTTTGAAAGGTCATGGTGTCTGCTTTGGGGCTTTTTCCTCCTGGGGGGTGAGCGGTGTCCTGGAGTGCTTCGCAAGGTCCCGCTTACCAGGTGGCAGGGCAGGGACACACACGGTGGGGTGTGGTTTAGGGGCTCCTGAATGACACTGTTGCCCAGAAACCTTGCTCCCTCCTGGACTTCCTACCATGGCTGTTGTTCCTTTGGTTGGAGTTCTGCCTCTGGAAAGCTGCTAGCAATAACAAAAACGTATGATCAAGAAGGAAACCCATGAGCTTCCTAGAAGCCTCTGACACTGGACACTGGTTTGTGATGCAGAAAACAGGATCCTGGATGATGAGAAACAAGGTGGGAGAGAAGAGGTGGACTGACAGTGGGGAAGGGGTGAATGCTTCATTGCCTGTCCACTGTCTGTGGGCACTACCACCTTCCCGACGACAGTCAGGCTGTGTTTTGTTTACGTCCACATTCCCTAGCATCAGATTGAGGGCCTGATCTGGAAAAGGTGCTCCAATAATTGAGTAGCTTTCCCACCTATAGAATGCATGAAGGGATAAACAGGAGGATGTGTCTGTCCTTGATGCTGTCATTATAGGGAGTGACGGTGGAAGCATCACCAGGAGAGACTGGAGAAAACAGTGCAAAGAGTGTACTATTGAAGTGAAAACTGCTCAGTCGTGTCCGACTCTTTGTGGCCCCGTGGACTATATAGTCCACGAAATTCTCCAGACCAGAATACTGGAGTGGATAGCCTTTCCCTTCTCCAGAGGATCTTCCCAACCCAGGGATAGAACCCAGTCTCCCACATTGCAGGCAGATTCTTTACCCACTGAGCTACAAGGGAGGCCCACGAGTGTACTAAGCACAGACTAAATTCTCTTGCCAGGCATTGTGGAGTCTGCAGGCACCAGCTGGACTCTGCCCCGCCCTTAGGGAGCTTCCTAGGCAGCTGGGAAGGCGTCTTACATGATAAACAAGCAGCATGGTTTGAAGATATGTGTGTTTCCACATCACCAGCAGTGGGACAAATAGATATCATATGCTTCCTGATATGATGCACCGAGAAGGACACTTCATCACTTCTGTGGTGTGCTGGCCAGAAGTGTGTAACCTGAGTCTGATCAGAGGAAAACATCTAACGCAGTTGTCTTCAAAATGTTGAGATCATGGCACATGTGATCCTGGATGGCATCTGGGAAAAAAATAAAAAACAACTACAAAACCATTGCTATAAAGGGTATTACTGAAATAATTCATGCTCTGTTCACGCTCAATCATGTCTGACTCTTACAACTCCACAGACTATAGCTGGCCAGGCTCCTCTGTCCATGGGATCTCCCAGGCAAGAATACTGGACTGGGTTGCCATTTCCTGCTCCAGGGGATCATCCACTGAGAGAATTAGCCAAATGTAAATATAACCCTTAGATTAGATAGTAGTATGTGTGCGTGCTAAGTTGCTTCTGATGTATCCGACTCTTTGTGACCCCATGGACTGTAGCCTGCCAGGCTTCTCTGTCCATGGGATTCTCCAGGCAGAATGTTGGAGTGGGCTGCCTTTTCTTCTTCCAGGGGATATTCCAGGCCCGGGGATCAAACTTCCATGTCTTAAGTCTCCTGCTTTGGCTTTTTCTTTACCACTAGCGCCACCTGGGAAGCCCCAGATAATAGTATATCTATGCTAATTTCTGATTTTTAGTAATTATACTGTGGTTCATAAGAGAATGTTTTTGTTTAAAGGAAATGTACAGAGCTATTTAGACATAGAGGGGCCTCATATCAGCAACTTACTCTCTAAGGGTTCAGAAATATCCAAATGTGTGTGTGTAGAGAGAGAGAGAAAGGAGAGAGGGAATTATAAAGCAAATGTGCTAAAGTGTTAACACTGGGGAATCTAAGTGAAAAATAAGTTTCTTTTTTTTACTATTTTTGCAACTTTTCTATAAGTTTGGTTGTTTCAAAATAAAGAGATTAAAAATTCATATATGTGTAAGTATATTCCTGCATGTATAAGAAGCAGGATAGCTTAGTGGTCAAGGAGACAGGCTCTGGAGCAGGAGTTCCTGGGTCCAGATCCTGGCAGGACAACTTGAGCTGTGTTACCTTTTACTTTGGCAGTCTAATCCTGAGTCATGTGGGATGGTAATGGTGTCTATGTTGGGTTGGTTGTGAGAATTAAATGAGTTATGACCCGCGACATGCTTAGGACTGTGCAAGCACATGGCACGTGTGCCATGACACGAGTGCGCTAACGGTGGCTCTTATTCTGCAGTGTGAGCTGCATGTAATCAGTCATGATTATTCAGATACAGGGCAAGTAGTATATACACATTAGCTGACCTACTGACCATAGACGCATAGCACTTGAAGTTTTCAATGATTTATATATTTAATCGTTACAACAATCCCATAAAACAGAATAGCAAGAAGTATTGCCCACATTGGGCTTCCCTGGTGGCTCGGTGGTAAAGAATCTGCCTGCTAATGCAGGAGACTTGGGTTCTATCCCTGGATCGGGAAGATCCCCTGGGGAAGGAAATGGTAGTAACGTTAGTAACTTTAGTAATGTTGTCTGGGAAATCCTGTGGGCACAGGAGCCTGGTGGGCTACAGTCCATGGGTTGCAAAAGAGTCAGACACGACTTAGTAACTAAAAGAACATTGCCCCCATTGTATAGATCTGTAAACTGAGGCCAAGAGAAGCCAAGAAACTTACCTAAGATTCTTCAGCTGATAATTGGCATAACTTGGGGCTGATCCTAGGTATCCTGACAGCTATAGGAAACTCTTTTCTGTGGGTGCTGCTAACATCACTAATGTCACTTTGCCCTCTTTCATACTCTGTGAATGAGGAATTTTCTGGGACAAAGTGCACCCCCAGGCACAAAATGACTCATTCGTGTCATTATCCAGTGTCAAAACTGTCATATGTATGTGAGTGAGAGCATGGATTCTTCCAGAAATTACTGACTGGTTCCTAGAACCAGATTCCAGCAAAGTGGTCTCCAGTCACTCGTCCTGAGGATGAGAAGCCATTCGCACAGGAGGATGCGTGCATTACCTTCTGCGGGGCTTGGGATACAGCGTTGGGGGCCTCTGCATCTGAAAGGCACTGCCTCTCTCTCTAGGTGTGCTTGTATGAGCCTAGCATGTGCTTGTATGAGTCGTAGCCAGTGCCTGGGCATTCTGGAAACTGTACGTTCTGTTTGGAAGGAGCCTTAAAGTGCCTTATATTTCGGACATTATCTCTTAAAAAAAAACAAAACACAAAAAACAAACAGGTAAAAACTAAAATGCAACAGGAGTTTTCTGAGAAACAGCCTCATCTGCACTTCAGAGAACCCAGAAACCAGATTCCTGCCTCCGTGAGTCTAATGATCTTCAATGGGGCCTCAAGCCGACAGATGTTATTACTATAAATGGAGCTCTGGCAGCCTTAGGTGGAAAGGGAAGCACCTCTCAATTCGTCAGGGATGATAACTTCCCTGCATTTGCTCCCTGCTTTGTAATTTTCACAGCATTGTTCTAGATATTTCTCTTGATTAGCTCAATAAGCAATGAGGTAGGTGGTGCAGAGGCTGCAGTTCCTATGGAGTAGATGATAAAACTAGGGGCTCATAGAGGCTAAAGGAACAGCCTGCAAGTTGGGACCTCCTGGGTCCTGATCCAGGGCTCCTTACCTACACTGTCTCTCTAGCACTTTCCTTCCTATTGTGGAGGTTATTTTATTTTTTTGACATTGCTACTTTTTAATTATCCACATGTTTATTTCCCACTTGTTCAGTCCACCGGGCCCCATCCAGCCAGACTTTCAACTATGTCTGTGTTATCCCTCCAGCTGTGAGTCAGGAAGTGCTCGAGGATGTAGACCCCCTTAACCACTTGCTTGAAAAGAAGGAAAATTGTGAGAATAAATGTGCTGCCAATATGATCACAAAATGCATGATCAAGCCCAATAGAAGCAGTGCTAAATTTTAGCTCTGCTTTAAATTTTCTGGAGGAAAGTCTTTTCCATATGCATTTCTAATTAAGAGCTGAAAAATGTATTCATTCTTTTTTATATAAGTATATACGTGTAATTTGTTGCCTTTTTTGTTAATTGGCATATAATTGCTTTGCAATGTTGTGTTAGTTTCTGCTGTAAAAAATAAAGTGAATCAGCTATATATATACATATATATCCTCCGCTTGAGCCTCCCTCCCACCTCTCCCCATCCCATCCCTCTAGGTCATCACAGAGCACCGAGCAGAGCTCCCTGTGCTATATGGCAGCTTCCAGCTAGCTATATGTTTTTACACATGGTAGTGTATATATGTCAGTGCTACTCTCTCAATCCGTAATGTGTTCATTCTCTCAAGTATGGTGAGCATCAGCTATGGACCAGGTGCTAAGGGTTCCCTTCCTCCCTCCTCATCAAGACCAGAGGCTACACAGTTTAGGCCAGTCTTAGGACAGAGGTCACAGACTTGAGTTCTAGGCCTTTCTTCACTGTGACTGTTTAGGACCTGTGAATTGCAAAAGGGCTAATCTGGCACTTGCTCTGTCTCCTCTTCACGACAAGAAAATATATTTTGTGGATTTCAGAGTGTACATTCCTGAAATGTAAGATGGAATGATGGTAATGATGATGCCAAAGATAATAAAAGTGGCTTCTGGGGAATTACTCCTTCAGTCATCCTTCCTAAGACCCTCCTAGAGGAGAAGAACAAGTTCAATAAATGGAATGGTATATAGAGCCTTCGTATAAATATGTGAATGAATGAATTGAAAGGCATTCTAAGCTACTCTTTTGCAGTATTTCTTTACAAACATTTGTTTGGCTGTGTCGGTTCTTAGTTGTGGCTTGGGGCTATTTCGCAGGGACTGTCTAGCTGTGTGGTGTGTGGACTCAGTAGCTGCAGCACTCAAGATTAGTTGCTCTGTGGCATGTGGGATCTTACGTTTCCTGACCAGGGGAACCCACATCCCCTGCCTTGGAAGCAGATTCTTAACTACTGGGCCACCAGGGAAGTCCCAGGTGCTGTTGTTCAGTCGCTCAGTTGTGTCCTACTCTCTGTGACCCCATGAACTTCAGCAGGCCAGGCTTCCCTGTCCTTCATCTCCTGAAGCTTGCTCAAACCTATGTCCGTTGAGTAAGTGATGCCATCCAACCCTCTCATCCTCTGTGGTCCCCTTCTTCTGCCTTCAGTCTTTCCCAGCATCGGCTCTTCGAATAAGGTGGCCAAAGTATTGGAGCTTCAGCTTCAGTATCAGTCCTTCCAATGAATATTCAGGATTGATTTCCTTTAGGATGGATTGGTTTTGATCTCCTTGCTGTCTAAGGGACTCTCAGGAGTCCGCTCCAACACCACAGTTTGAAAGCATCAGTTCTTTGGCATTCTGCCTTCTTCATGGTCCAGCTCTCACATCCACATATGACTACTGGTAAAACGAGGGAAGTCCATAGTATTGCTAATGAATCAAAATGTTTACTCCCATAAATATTTCATGACAAGTCTTTAGACTAACATATAGAAAGCCTTCTACTCCTATTCACCATTGAAACTCAGCTCAGCAGTCACCTTTTCCAGGAGGCCTTCTTGGATTCGCCCATCCTCTTTAACCAGGCTGGATGAAATGGCCCTTCTCTGCTGCTGAAACACCTGGGCTTATTTGTACTGCATGTATCATGCTGTAATTACGGGTACTCTCCCACTCTAGATTCTGTTTTAAGCATCTCTGCATCCTCAATGTCCAGTGCAATTCCTAGAATATTATTTTTGCCTTAGGAAAGGTTTTCTGAATGAAATGGTCAAACATTGACTAGTTCAAACAGGTTTTGGCTTGGAGATACAACAGGGATTGAGGTCAGGGAAATGTGGTTCCCTTTGGCCATAAAGTGCTTACAAAGTGAACACTCAAACACAGTGCTTCATGATTCTTTTTTTCAAACTCTTATGTGATTATCCTCCTCAAAACCCCATGGGCTAGAAAGGACTATAACGACCTTGGTCGTTTTGAGCTGTTTAATCTTGACATCAAGTTTGGCCTATTTTAATTATGAAGGAGATGACTGACTTCATGGAAAGCAGGAAGGATCAGAAGATGGCCTCTTCCCCAGAAAGTCTGCAAAAACCCTGCCTGGCCTTCAGGGGTTCCCACGAGTGTATGCAACATAAAGGATCAGTGTGATATGGGCACATTCGTACATTTTTTAAAAGATTAAATGTGATATAGTACTGGAACTGAGCAGGGGAGATTGAGGCCCTGGGTATTATGCTTTCCCTTGCTACAGGGGATGGAAAGAATATTGTTTCTCCTTAAAATGATTTATTTAAATGGGTAGGCTAGAATTCTACTTAAAACCCAGCGTCTGAATGCACCTGTTGAAGTCAGCTTCTTGTTCTCGCAGGTATTTAGGCATTGAATTTTCCCCATTAGGGAAGTGATTGACACCGTGGTCCTTACAATAACACATGATTATAACTCTGCAAATGGCAATTACATTCAATGGAAACCAGATGTTGCATGGAATTTGACTCTCTTGGTTTCTTGGTGAAGTAGATGAATTTGTAAAGTAGAAAACCACAATCATTACTCAGATGGACTGTACATGAATTAATGACATAATATCTAAATCATATATGGTTGAAAATAATGATTAAGTTAAACTATCAAGATAAGCAAATGAAAAACAGACTCTTAAAAAATTAAAGCTATGTTTTCTCCAATATATATTGTATCAGTATGCTAATAACAAAACCAGGCTTGCGTTCATGTCTCTTCAGCCCCGAGGAAGAAAAAAAATGTTTAAAAAAGAAGTTCTTCTCAGTGGTTAACATTGAGGAGAAAGTGAACAAGCAAGATAGTTTTTCTTGGCTGGTGAATTTTTAGAGTGTCTGAAATTTGTCTTTAAAAAACATACTGTTGTTAGGGACAGTTAGCAATGTTTTACGCAGAATAACACAGAGACGGTATATTTTTAAGGACACATTTGGCATGCAAAGTATCAGCTTTATATGCCTGTGCAAAGCATAACCTCTCAAATACAACTTCTTTTCCGGTCTCCATCTGTGTCTAGAGCTTCTGTGCAAATGTGTGTGTACACACATATGCATGAACGCATGCGTGCGCATACACACACCCACCCACACCAAGGATGCCTCAGGCCAGGGAAAGCAAATCAGCATCACATTTGAACCTGCCCTGTCCCTTGAAAATCTCAACCTTTGGTTAGCAACCACCTAAGTGGTTTAGTTTGCAAACCTTGGCCCATCATTTCCACTGTCATGAATTCTCCATGACATCATCACTGTAAAATTAGGAACTCTCTCTCTTTTCCTGCAGATGTGAAAGTTTGACATTGCATTCCATGGTCCCGTGCCACATTTCATCAGCGTTTTTCCTTTGCTTTCTCCAAAGCCCGTGGCCGCATGTGGCGTGTAGATTGCTGGTGCTGTTTGGGATCTCATATCAAATGCTGCTACCTAATCCCAGGCGGCCTTCCACAAGCCCACACCTGCAGCTCATTGAATCCTCCTGGAGTACAAAGGGCTGATTTACAGCACGAAGGATCCAGGCACTGGTTGCAGCTGGGGCTCCAGCAGGAAAAGGAAGTTGTTCATCATCTTGTGTGCATTTCATTAACAATAGTGTACCCGATATGTAGCTTACAGAATAATTTCAAATCACTGACAGAGAGCATTATGGCATTTGGCACTACTAGGAAAAATACTTCGGGATGGGCAAATTACACCTGAGCGTGAGGTTTCTATGCGACCCTTTGGAACCGTGCACGCTGATTTATACCAGGTGGGTTGACCTTGCGATATTTTCTGATTCCTTGGGCATTTTCCCATTCCTCATTGCTTTCCCTTTGTCTTTGAAGCTCCTCTAGGGTAGAGTTGGGAGATCCTTAGCTTTCTGTTCATTTCATGTATTAGCCACAAGAGCTTAGAGACACCTGTGCTAAGCATGGTGTTTCTAAACTGACGACCTGTGGAAACGTCCGTGTAGCTGGTGGGCCAGGAGCGCCACAGCAAAACGTGACAAATGGTGTGTCTCTTTCTTTGTTGTGTTTTGATGGTCATAGAAATAAGCGAGTCCACTGAGTCACTGAGATCCCAGCGCTGGCTCACCAGGATTCTGGGGAATGAAAAAAACAGAGGAGAGTCTTAGTCTTTCTTCTGTCACCGTGCTGGGCTGTGCATCGGTTTTAGTATTAACTCCTTTGTACCCCAGGAAAGCCCTCCTGGTGGGGATGGCCTGAGGGTGATGATGCTGTGTGCAGATGAAGAAGGAAAAGGCAGGAAGAGGATGCTGGTCCCCTGGTCCAGGTTCCCACAGCCCCCAGCAGCCTAAGGGCCTGGCTCCTTGGGGGCCGACTTGGCCTCCATTTGGACATCTCACCTATTTACCAAGAAGGCTCCAGGTGCTCTGCCTTTCCACATCTTTCCTGGGAGTATTCTGCAGATCCCAGTTGAAGGATTTTTCTTTTTTCTTTTTTTTTTTAAGGAAGTAGCAAGCCTTCACGGCTCAAAACAAAAATCCTTCAAGAGCCTTGGGTCTCACCAGATTGAGGGTCAAGCCCCACACAGGAAGAACAGCAGTGATAGCCATAATGAAAATGCTAAGACTTCCGGTTAGTTTATCATGGACGTTTTTAGCTTCGACTTTTGTATAAAGGAGGACAAAATCAATTAAAGTCACCATCCTCAAGGGGAAGGGAGCAGGGAAGGAAAAGCAAATTTCTTTTCACTTTGTAATGGTAAACAAAGTCGACACAGAGCAGTATCTGATGTGGCTGCACGGAGCCTGGTTTCCAGTTTCTCTTGATGTGTCAAATGTATCCCTTATGTGAATCATGGTTTAAAAATACTTTTCCTCAGTGGGTTCGGGAAATCAATAAGCTTTTATGATTCTTTCCTTGCTTCACATGATTTCTGATTTCAAAAGAGACTCCGGGTATTCCTTTAAGATGTTTATATATTATGCATTTAAAAAAACGAACAATGCTTCCAAGGGTTTCCCAGGCATTGTTGTTGGAGTGGTGTTTTTTTTTTCCCTCTTCCTGAGTTTTTTCTTTCTTTCTTTCTTTCTTTTTTTTTTAAACATAATGCTAATGATTATGGGGCTTACACATAAATTGAAGCCGGATTTATAAAATGCAATATAAAAATCCTCGGGAAGGAAGATAAATATAACAAGCTATGAAACTCCGTTAGTCTCTTCCAGCACTGGAATGACTACAAACAAGGAAATTAATGACCAGGATGTGTGATGTTGCCCAGGTTAGGGGCCTTGGCTCCCAGGCAGGCCGCCCTAAGACTAGCTGTCCTGCATTCCTTGATTTTTCTGAAATACAAATCTAATTGCAGATTGGAACCTATCCATTCGCTTAGTCTGTAAAAATAATTTTCCCTGAATATTTACCCAAAGCGCATTATTGCTTATACAGTTGTGAAAAGCATTTAGCACTTTATAATCCCATATTTGCTCCTATGTGGGCCTGGGAGTGCACTCGCCTTACAAAATTCACAAATGCCTAGAAGGCTAACAATTTTTACAAAGTGTTCCTCATGGAAAACATCTGGACGCTTTCCAGAATGGCATTCCAGATGTTATGGTTTTAGCAGTCACAAAAGTACACTGTGTGTGTGTTTCCTGGTTCTACATAGCATGTTACTTAGACATACCCAGCTCTCTTTGCTCTACCTCTGGAACATTTTAGGTCTGAATTGTTTAATATTTCACTTCTGGACAACTCTGCTTTCAGGGCAATTACACATCTGTATGGCGGGGAGTATGATGTAGACTGCTGTAACCAGATACGCACTGGGAGAAGGCATTTTTAGTTGGTAGCTTAAAATTGATTTTTTTTCTCTGTTGGGTCAGAAAGAAGAGTAAACACTGGGGGAGTGAGCCCTGGAAGCACTGGGGCAGCAGGAGAGGGCTGCCTTCTTTCCAATGAGTTATACTCGACGCAAGGGTCTCCAGCCTCTGGGATCTAATGCCTGAGGATCTGAGGTGGAGCTGATCTAATAGTAACAGAAATAAAGTGCACAATAAATGTGATATGCTTGAATCAGCCCCAAACCATCACCCTGCTCCTTCCATGGCAAAATTGTCTTCCATGGAACCGGTCCCTGGGGCGAAAAAGGTTGGGAACCACAGCATCTATGGAGAAGAGAATCCTGCTGCCCCTCCCATCTTCCTCCCTGGATGCAGGGTGCTGGGTAGAGCTCTGGACAGGAGACCAGCCAACATAAGGCAGGCTCGTCTTTCAAACTGCAAGTGTTCCTCAACTGGGGAGAAATTTAGGAAAGCACCAGTTCCAGGTGCCTGCTCCTTGATCCTTCTCTCCTCCCCATTCTCCTTCCCTCACCTTCTAGACCTGGGCCCTTGCCATAGCACCCAACCCAGGGAGATGTAATTGCCACAGCAATTCCAACAAGAGATGGGCCTCTTTGTCCAACCAGCCTCTTGCAAGTCCTGTCTAGTGACAGGTCTCCTGCTCAGGACCGGGACAGAGGGTGGCAACATGGAGGAGAAGGGAGAAGGGAAGATACAGTCATGGGCCAGATGCAAATGAGGATGCTTCAGGGAGCCCTGGGCTTCTACAGCGTGAGCTGTTTTCATCACATGGGGAGACAGTTGAGCAGGGAGCCATCTCCTTAACAAAGCTACAGGATTTGATGACAGTATCCTCTGAACAAAAATCTCTGTTGATGCGATCTTGTTGTGGATTACAGGTTACTTTGGGGGGTGGGGAGGGGAGAGCATACTGGCAAGGAAAACAGCCCGAGGAGAGGACAGGAGAGGGGATGATGGGCGGCATGTGGGTGATGGGTCTAGACTGGTTGGAACAGCACAGAGGTAGGGACCAGAGGGAGGTGAGCTGCATGGGACCTGTATGGGGGGGAACATGCAGATTGGGGAGCATCACAGAGGAATGCAGTTGTTCTTGTAGGCTTGAGAGGAATGATGCGAGAAACTCTGGAGAGAAGTCTGGGGAGACAAGGTTGCTGACTGGAGTTGGGGAGAGCAGCCTTCTTCTTCTTTTTTTAAAAAATAATTTATTTGTTTATTTAAATTTTGGTTGCCCTGGGTCTCTGTTGCTGTGTGCAGGCTTTCTCTAGACAGTTGCGGTGAGTGGGGGCTACTCTAGTTTCAGTGCTCGGGCTTCTCCAGTTGGGCTCTAGGGGCACGGGCTTCAGTAGTCACAGCACACAGGCTCAGTAATTGCAGCGTGTGGATTTAGTTGCTCTGTGGCATGTGGAATCTTCCTGGGCTAAGGATCAAATCTGTGCCCCCTGCATCGGTGGGCAGATTCCTATCCACTGTACCACCAGGAAGTCTTCAGCCAGCTTCTTTGAGTCAAATTCAGCTTGGCTGAGAGTTGCCGAGTGTTTGCTCTGAGCAGAATGGAGAGTCAGCAGGTGAGAAGCAGGTCCGAGGCTGGAAGGCGGTATACCGTGCCTGATTCTTTCTGGGGGCCTCCCCAGCTCCTCTGAGCAGCTAGGAGGCACTGAGCGGAAATGCCCCCACTGCCCCGGGGGTGGTCTTACCTACACATAACGGGAGTCATCCCAAGTCAGATGTCAGAATGGCAGAGGTCATCTTGTTCTCCCATCTCCACTGCTCAGAGAGGTGTCAGCTACAGGTATTTGCCCCAGGGTATTCCTGAAGAGTCTTTGCTTGACCTTGGGAAAGTCAGAATCAGGATCCTTCAAATTAAGAGGTCCTATCATCCCAGAAAAGTAAGAACCCCCAGCATGGCATCCAAGCAACATGTGGTTCCTGATCCTCCATCAGCCCTTGGACTCTGGTTTTCCATAGTTCCCTGGGCTCACCACTGGCTCAGGAAGAAGCTGCTCCTTTGGGATTGTCCTGATTCTTCCGGGCAACAGTTGGTGATCAAATCTGAAGCATGTTTCTGGCTTTAGATCCGTCTGCCTCAGAGAGGTGATGGTGACCTTCTGCCCTCTTGCAGGGCTGCCACAGCTGAGAATCTGTTTAGAGCTGGCCTCTGGGTCTGCCCTAACACCTGGAAGACCCGCCACACTGCTGGCAGATCATGACAGTTGAACCTTGCTTCAGGGGGTTCACGATCCCCCTGTGCCAAGGAAGTACATACATCTTAACCCCCAAAGCCTGAGCTCTGTGTTTGCCTCCAAGCCTTGTACCCCAGAATGCCCAGACGGTGGTTACTGGCAACCTGCTGTAGGAAGCCAGGAGGGCAGAGTTCACAGGGAACACAGCACCAAGGCCAAGATCGCTTCTAGCTCTGGATTCCTGATCAAATACAATTTCACCCCTGGGATGTATTTAACTTCTTTTCATCTCAGTTTCTTTATCTGTCAAATGGGGATAGTAATTCTTGCCTCTTCGAGATACTATTTATAAAACTTTAGTGCTGTGGTTGACATGTATTACTAGTTAAAAATGTTTCTTCTGTGATTCAAGAACATGCAGAGTCATTATCCAAAGTGAAATAGATGTCATTGTCCAGGCTAAGGGCAGATGTGACCTACGCTGGTGACCTGAGTGCCTTTCACATTGCTGCTTCCTCCTTCACCCTGGGTTTCTCCTCTTCTGCCTTCCTGACTCACCTTCTACTTCTCTGACCCTCATCAGCTTCCTCCCAGGGCCGTGCCTCCACTCCTCTGTTGATGATCATGCTTGCTGTCCGTAATATCTGTTTCTATTTCCAAGGCCAATCTCATTCTCACCCGTGGCATCTACAGGACTGCCAAAGGCTCCCAACCCACATGCATTCCATTTCTATTCTT
The DNA here is from genome assembly GCA_006410935.1 of Redunca redunca. Classification (NCBI taxonomy): domain Eukaryota; kingdom Metazoa; phylum Chordata; class Mammalia; order Artiodactyla; family Bovidae; genus Redunca; species Redunca redunca. The sequence continues at coordinate 299,170 of SJYQ01002291.1, forward strand.
CATTGCTCTCTTGGACACCATGTATTTTTAGTTTAGACTCTTTAGAATCTTTGTCTTCCTTGTTTGTCTGTTGTCTGTATGTCCAACTCTATACATACATGGACACACATACACACACAAACACATACATACATACTCACAATTTAATTAGTCAATGAAGTTTAACTTACCTGTACATATTTTTCAAAACCAAACTATTCTCATAGCCTTTCTCCTAGCCTATTTAAAGTCCCCTTACAGATTTTCTTATCTCTGATTCCATAACCCTCCAACCTACCCACCCCCTCAGTGAGATCAGTGTTAGCATTTTAAAACCTTCGTTGGACCACGTCACTTCCTAACTCACAAGCCTTCACTGTATCCCCTTTGTTTCCAAGTTAAGCCCAAGTTGGTCAACCTAGCATTTGAGGTCCTTAGACTTTGGGGCTTAATCTCTCCAGCTTCATGTCCCACCATTCCTTTCTTCTCTCTTCCTCTCTCTGTGCTTTTCGGTGACACTCACGTGCCTCTCATCTTCTGCACGTGCTGACCTTCAGCTTCCATAGGCTCTTCCTCACCCATCCTTCAACACTCAGCCTGACTTTACCCCTTTTGCTGAGACAAAATGAGAGCCATGGCAGCTTGTACATTCACCTGTTGGAGCACTTAACACCTTGTGTTACTGGTTTCATCTGTGACATCAGCACGCACTACCATGCCTGGACTATCTAAGGCCAGGGATCTCTAGTTGAACAAATGAAGAGCACCTACATGACGGATGACAGAATACTCACAGCACCATGGTCAACAAGGCCAGGGTGGCATGAAGGGTCACTCCAGGGGCTTCGGCAGATGACAGAGGGACGCTGGCAAGCTCTTCAGTGAGAGGCTTGGGGGCCCGATTGCAGGGCTTCTTGGGGATAAGAAATTCACAGTGAATTTCCCATGTATAGAATCCTATCCTCTTGATGGCCCCAAAGCACTTATCACTATACGTGTTAAGACAATAGACTGGGAAAGTTGAATTATTGATGACCCTGTATGCGAGAAAACAAAAGAGACTCAGAACTATAGAGTGAACTTTTGGACTCTGGGGGAGAGAGAGAGGGAGAGGGTGGGATGAGGTGGGAGAATGGCATTGAAACATGTAAAAAAAATAAATAATTACGGCAATGGTGATAATAAAAAAATAAAAATAAAAAAAAAAAAGAAATGTTGATACTACCTTGAAGTAGAGTTTAAGAAATTATGACTATGTCCTTTGTATCCATTTCATTTATGTATTTAAGGGTATTTTAATGATAAAATGCACTTCCAGTCAATCCTAATTTTTTTTGGAGTTAAAAGAGTTGGCGTCTTAATGACATCCAAACAAATCTGCGACATGACCGATGAAGGGATGGTTGACACCCAAACAGTATCAGAGCCTTCAACCAGTTTGACAGTATTCTTTCAGTTATTAATAGTAGGTCACGGGCATGAGGGAGGCAGTATGGTGGGACTTCAAACAGGGTTGAGCATGGTTCACCTGGTCAAGCCAGGAACCCTGTGCTGTGTACTAGACAGTTGGCGTACATACATGGTGCTTAGCAGCTTCATTACCCTGCACTGACTCACCAGTGGAAAACTCAGCTCCTCCAACACGCCGACACTCAATGGCCCTTGCCCAAGTTGCAGCTTCTGAAGTTGACCAGGGATGATATTCTGCCATATCTAGACAGTATCCCAGACCTTACAACATCAGATTTTGATTCACTGTGATCTGAAACCACATACATACTGGATGACAATCTGTGACACTTGATACCAAGTCAAAGTATCCCATGGCAAATTAATCATCTCCAAATTTAAGGATGAGTAAGCACTTCCTAATTAAAGTTACAGCAAGATGGGTCATGGTAATAAAAAAACAAAACATAAATTTATGGGAAATAATTTTTGAGTTACTCTAGTAGGTCAGTTTCACTTAGTCTGTCCTCTGGGGATATATACAGATATAAAAAACTGATACATATATATGCTGATATTTGATAGGTAACTTTAAAAATCTGAGATACTGATTCCTCAAATTCAGTCAGCAGCTTTAGAATAATTTTCTTTTTCTTTGTTTCCCAAGATGTTGGGTTCTACATAGCTTATATTTGAACCAGTTCTCTATGTTTTTATCTTATTTGGCCCCATCGAGGCTCAGTTGCAGGATGTGGGATCTTTCATTGTGGTGCACGGATTCTCTAGTTGCGTTGTATAGGCTCTCTAGTTGTGGCATGCTCGCTGCAGAGCACACAGGCTTCAGTAGTTGCAGCATACAGGCTCTCTAGTTGTGGTGCATGGGCTTAGTTGCTCTGTGACATATAGGATCTTAGTTCTCTGACTAGGGACCAAACCCATGTCCCTGCATTGTAAGGCAGATTCCTAACCACTGGTCCATCTAGGAAGTCCCAGAACCAGTTCTCTATATAATTTTATATTCTTCTTGAGCTGTTTGTCAGTTCCCATAGCTTCACCTTTCAAGTGTATATCCCGTACCTTCTAAGATAGGGCATGGAACTAGGAGTTCATGGTGTGTACTATGAAAGTTATAGACCCCTACAAGCTTACCTGCCAGTGTGGGAAATGCAGTGCACACTTGGGTCAGCTGGGTGGGGTGCGCCCTTTGAGATCAAGGCTTGATAGAACCCAACCCCCGCCCCCCCACCCCGACCCANCCGACCCATGCCATTTTGGGAATCCTAGCCTGTGGAAGTCCAAATACATCTCCAATTTTTCTGTGAACTCCCAGGAACATTTGGTGTATTCTATTTTCTAGACTTCTGCTTCCTTGTACGAAAACTTGGCTCTACATTTTTTGATAAGTCATTAGGGTGACTCTCTCGCTGACATCTGTGAATCACACCTTTGCAAACACTCATAAAAGGTAGTACAATTTGCCTCATGTCTTGTTCCCAAGTGAGCATATCCAGAGGGGTTCAGCAGAGTCAAAGACTTTGATGCAGTACAATCCCAGCAAAACTCAGCTGGGATTAATAACTCCCCGTTATTTTCTTATGTTCATAAGACAGAGATGTGTATGAATAGTATCAAAGGAGTGTTATGGACAAGTCTATATCATAAGTGTTCAGACGATGGAGAAGCCATTGTGTTCCCAGAGTACACAAAGAGATCTGAGACAGCTTCCTGAAAGAAGTTGAGATGAGACTTTGAGGTCATCAGCTCTAGGGCGAACAAGATGAACAAGAGCTTGGGAGGTGGACATTGGGGCAGCAAGAATTCGATATGGTTGAGCCCAGTCAGAGTGAAGAGCCCCGGGTATCAGACTGCCACTTGAACTTGGAGGAGAGACGATAACCTTGCCATCTCTACTGGGAAATTCATAAGACATATTTTCTTTTTGAATGAGTGCCTCCCACTCCATTGATGGACACAACAGAAATTTGTAAAATGTCTCCTCATGGAGGGTGCTTTCTGCTCAGTTGATCCACAGTGCCTGATGCTCTGCTAGGAAGCAGGTTTTGTCCTCTTCCCCAAGGCCTTCTTTTAAGGCTTCTGAAAAGACCGCCCTTCTTCCCTTTCTGACCTCAGCGCTCCCTCACCTCCACCTGCCCACTCCCGGTCGTCCGGAGGCTGAGATTTCCCGTCTCGCCTTCCTCTCGTTTTGTTCCTCATGAGCCTTGATTAGAGGTGAGCCACAGAGCAGTCCCCTTGGGCAGCTCCTTTCTTTCCACTCTTCCCTGAGCTGAGGCATCTGGTTCTCATTCTCCTCTTGATGCATTGGGCTCCACTTTCACCTTGCTCTGTGTTCGTATATATTACCCTGCCGGTTTGAAACTCAGAGCTCCAAACTGGTCTTGCCCTCTGTAATAAAAGTAGCATCCAAAGGGAATCACAGGAGAGCGGGATGGGTTGAGAAAAGCTTGGGTATGAATTAAGCCTTATCCAGAGCAACGTTTCTGTCGTCAGGGAGATGGGAGTCTGTCAAACTCTTTCGATGGAGGATTTCTTACCTTGATCTGTGTATAGTCTTTGTGGAGTCTGTTGACCCCTACAGTGAGATTCAGATTTGTGTATGGGCATGTGTGTTCTTTGGATGATGGAATCTGCAGGTTTAATGAAATTCTCAAAGACTTCTCAGGCCCCAGAGAGGTTAAAATCCACCGTCACAAATCTTTCATGCGGTTATCTGTAGCAATCCTGCTGTTCCTAGGAGGAAGCTAAAGCTTAGAGAGGTTACATGCTTGCTAAAGGCACTAACTGATGTGAATGGGAGGCAAACCAAGACAGGCTGATCCAGGCAGTGAGTCCCTGTCCCTCCTGTCCCTCCGGTACTGGAGACAAGTCCTTATGCTTCCTAGAAACTCTTGTCACCTACTGGACTTCTCAGGTGTGCAGAGAAGCCTGGGTCAAACCCATGTACTTTCTGTCAGTACCTGGAATGATGAGGATCACCTAGAGCAGGTGTGTTCATCCTTGGTCAGAACAACAAGGTCCTGGGTACCTTGCAAACAGCCCGATTCCCTGGCCATACCCCCAGTCCAGTCATTTAATTTGACCCTCTAGGGGGTAGAACTCAGGCACCAGTAATTTGTAAAGGTCCTCTGGTGACTCCAATGTGCAGTCAAGTTCAAAACCCATTAACTGCTAGCATCTGGAATGGTGAAATGAGACTGAACACCATTTAGGAAACTTGGGTTCTGGCCCCTGAACAGCCACCAGTGAGCTCAGGGCCTTCACCTTTGATGGTTTCCCACCCAAAAGGCATGCTCAGTCTGGATGCTCCATCAGGACTGCCCTTTCCTCATCTCTGCTCATCAAAACATTGCTCATTTCCCCAAGCCCAGGTGCTAGGATGATGCCATTAGCCAGAAATGCCCTCTCCCTTGTTGGCCCCTTAAAACACTGCTGGGTCTTCTCTCCTGGCTCTGTGGTTTGCACTTTGTGGGTCTCACTGTCCCCTCCTGAGGGCCATCTTTGCATCCTCTCTCATGCTGCCTGCCAGCTCTGTGCGTGGAGTCCAGTAGTCAGCTCAGCATGTGTTTCTGGATGGATGGATGGATGAACATGTGGCCTTGAGGAATTCACCACCTTCTTAGCCACTCCTTTACCCCTGGCCTTTTAGATTAATGTCCCCGCTGAAGTCATGACAATTTTTCAGTCTTCAGAATTAATTTCTAGCACAGTCACTGGTGTTTTCCAGGTGTCACAGTGATTAAGAATCCACCCGCCAACTCAGGAGACACAGGAGACTCATTGTTCGATCCCTGGGTAGGGAAGATCCCCCTGGAGAAGGGATTGGCAACCCACTCCAGTGTTCTTGCCTGGGAAATCATATGGACAAGAGGAATGTGGTGGGCTACAGTCCACGGAGTCGCAAAGAGTCAGACATGACTGAGCATGTATATGTGCATGCACAGTCACATAGTCAATTGGACTAGGATGGTTTTCTGGGATTCTTTCAATTCTCCCAATGAAGGATATGCAGAAAGAAGAGCTACAGTTTTCACTCAGTTCTATTTGTAAATAGTGTTTTTTACAACTTCTAGTCAAAGGGAACCGAAGTGAGCTATTTTGTTTTGGAGAACTCAATTATTTTTTGATACCCTTGCTGCTATTCAACATTTCTCTCTCCTGACCTGAGAACATCTCACTGGTTTTAGTTGCTCACTGTACCAGGATGTCTGCAGCTCAGCCCCTGTTCAGTACAGACCTCAGAGTCTGCTTCTACAGCCTCAGTACTTAACCCTACCTTGTATTTGGGCATCTCTAATATCATAATCATCATCATTAGGGCTTCCCTGGTGGCTCAGATGGTAAAGCGTCTGCCTACAATGCGGGAGACCTGGGTTCAGTCCCTGGGTCAGGAAGATCCTCTGGAGAAGGAAATGGCAACCCACTCCAGTACTCTTGCTTGGGAAATCCCATGGACGGAGGAGCCTGGTAGGCTATAGTCTATGGGGTCGCAAAGAGTTGGACACGACTGAGCGACTTCACTCACTCACTCAATATCATAATGGTTTTTCTTGTGATTTTCAGGGGCAGCAGATTGTACCTTTGCCTTTATTTACATTTTTTAAAGTAATTTAATTTGCAATTGGAGGATAATTTTACAATATTGTGTTGGTTTCTACCATACATCAACATGAGTCAGCCATAGGTATACACATGTCCCTCCCTCTTGAACCTCCCTCCTACCACCCACTCCTTTCCACCCCTCTAGGTTGTCACAAAGCACTGGATTTGGCAGCCTTGCCTTTAAATGCCCTAGTTTGTCTTCAGTGTTCCCAAGGAACTGTATTGAGATTCTCCAGATGCACTTATTTGTGATTCATCTAATCAAACAGCATTTGGGGATGAGGTAGGGATGGGCAAGGAGAAGGAAGTAAAAATGCTCGGACTCATGGACTGAGAGGCCCATGGAGTCCTAGAGGTATGGCTCCTTCTTACGGAGGTGGTTCTTCCCTGTCCTCTAAGAATTTAGCTTCCCAATACGGTGATCATCACAATGGGAAAGAGCAGCAATCCTGGAGGGTTAGTGTTGGAGTGTTAGTGTTAGTCCCCACCAGCATCCTGAACTTGGCTTAAAAGGAAGAAGCTTTCACTGGGTTACCAAGAAGGATGCCCAGCCAGTGCTAGGACCCTATGCCCAGTGGAGCTTAGGAAAGGTGGACAGGACCTGGCTCCTCCTCATTGTAGGTGGGCAAACTGCTGTGGTACTGGAGAGGCTCTTCTGCACAGTGTGAATGGCCTAGGGGGTCATGTCACCAGCTCAGTTTAATATTCATGGAGCTGCAAGTGATATTAAGGTGATGAAAGTGAAAGTCGCTCAGCCATGTCTGACTCTTTGACCCCATGGACCCATGGAATTCTCTAGGCCAGAATACTGGAGTGGGTAGCCTTTCTCTTCTCAAGGGGATTTTCCCAATCCAGGGATCGATCCCAGGTCTCCCATACTGCAGGCGGATTCTTTACCATCTGAGCCACCAGAAAGCCCAAGAATACTGGAGTGGATAGCCTATCCCTTCTCCAGCAGATCTTCCCTACCCAGAAGTAGAACCAAGGTCTCCTGCATTGCAGGTGGATTCTTTACCAACTGAGCTATTAGGGGAGCCTTAAGGTGATGAGAGTTCTTCTAAATTAATCACACACAGCCATCTGAACTAGCCACGTTCTCTTAGACATGAAATAATGTAGTCTGTACCGAGCTCGGCCTTGACATTTTCTCTGCAGCAAACAAGCATTGGAGAAGCTGGATTTTTTCTCATTTTATTTAAAAATATTTTTCTCAGGATTTTTACAGACAGAGCCTTCTGGACAAGATGCTACGGTGTTTGAGGCTCCCATTTCTTTTGAACTGACCAGTGAAACACACACATTTGCAAAAACTTGTATTCATATTAGAAACCAGAAATTGATGCCAATCACATGCTACAACACCAAAGAATTTCTGAAATAGGAATGATGGGGTTTGAACTGAAAAAATCCTACCTCAGTAATCTTGTCTCAGAGAAAGCAAAGTCCAGCAATTATATTGAGGTGACATGGGCAGGATCTCAGTGATGATGCTGACCCAGAGAGATGAGCACTGGAGGTGGAGTCAGCGTTCAGGGCTCTTCAGTGCATGTTATTGAATTGCTCTTCTGTGAAAGTGTACGCTTAGTTCCCCCTAAACTGCATGGTGAGTTCTAGAGTCCCTCCTGAAACAAGCATAGCAGAGACCTCATATCTATATATCTATATATTTCATATCTATATATCTTATATAGTAGCTTGGTAGCGCAGACCTGCTATTATGGAGAATTCCACTTGATGCCAGAGTTACACCCAGCCAGACAGAAATACTATATTGTAGGATGGGATTGATTTCACTGATGTTGCCTAGATCAATGTTTGTGGCTAAGAATTTGCCTCTGACTGTTATATTGGCTTTATCCTTATTATTTCAATATTTTTTCCCTATTTTTTTTTCTTTTCAGTTGTCAGTTTGATTTCCTCGAGGACCCTAAAGTTATTACAGAAATATAAAAATTTTTAACTTCTCCTAGCTTTCCTTCCCTGGAGAAGGCAATGGCAACCCACTCCAGTACTTTCTTGCCTGGCAAATCCTATGGACGGAGGAGCCTGGTAGTCTGCAGTCCATGGGATCGTGAAGAGTCAGACATGACTGAGCGACTTCACTTTCACTTTTCACTTTCATGCATTGGAGAAGGAAATGGCAACCCACTCCAGTGTTCTTGCCTGGAGAATCCCAGGGAGAGTCAGACATGACTGAGCGACTTCACTTTCACTTTTCACTTTCATGCATTGGAGAAGGAAATGGCAACCCACTCCAGTGTTCTTGCCTGGAGAATCCCAGGGATGACAGAGCCTGGTGGGCTGCCGTCTATGGGGTGCACAACTAAAGTGACTTAGCAGCAGCAGCAGCAGCTTTCCTTCCTAACTCTAAAAATTTAGGAAAAATATTGTTATTTCCTAATTTTATTGAGTTGTGGTCAGGCAACGTGGTTATAGAATTTATGCATTTTGAATTATTAAAACTTTATTTATTGCATAGTATGAAATACTTCATAGGCATATATTAATATATTCTTGGTTGAATGCCAAATTAAACCTCTCTCTCTCTATCCCCTTCCCTCCTATCCTCTCTCTTTCACATCTATATATCTTATTCTAACCTTATTCTAAGTTCAAATCTTCTGTAACTTTGTTTTTGATTTATCATAGGTTAATAGTNTGACTTACACTATATTATTGTCAATATAAAATTATTGCTTTATTCATTTAATATTGTTTACCTTCTTCTGATGCTATTTCTATTCCTTCTCTAATTTTATTGCATTGCCTGACATGTCTAAGTTAAATCTTGTGCTTTTAACCTTTCTGTGTCATTTGCTTTGTTGCACTAATTGGTGATAAATCATTGTTATGTGTTCTAACTTAAGCTTTCTGTTTCTTTTTACTGAGAGAGTTTAACCTGTTTATGTTTACTGATATAAATTCCTCTTTTTCCATTAGGCTGTTATGCTTTCTCTTATTAGAGGTTTAATGAGGATTAAGTGAGATAATAAATCTAATGTTCTTAGCACAGTGTCTGGCACATATTCAGTACTTTTACTGCTGCTTATCATGTCAATACTTCCCTGGTGGCTCAGTGTCTACAATGCAGGAGACCTGGGTTTGATCTCTGGGTCGGGAAGATTCCCTGGAGAAGGAAATGGCAATCCACTCCAGTACTATTGCCTGGAAAATCCCATGGACAGAGGAGCCTGGTAGGCTACAGTCCATGGGGTTACAAAGAATGGGCCACGACTGAGTGACTTCGCTACTTCACTATCATGTCAATAGAGGCTCAGAAAAGATTCATTAAGCACTCATTCCTGAGAAAGCTTTTAAAACAGTGAAGGTAAGAAAGAGATTCTAGTCTATTTAGCGTATTAAAATTTTCAAATATCCTTCAAAATTTGTTTTGTTCCAATGACTTATATCTTCTACCTTGCTGCTGCTGCTACTAAGTCGCTTCAGTCGTGTCTGACTCTGTGTGACCCCATAGACGGCAGCCCAACAGGCTCCCCCATCCCTGGGATTCTCTAGGCAAGAACACTGGAGTGGGTTGCCATTTCCTTCTCCAATGCATGAAAGTGAAAAGTTAAAGTGAAGTCGCTCAGTCATGTCCGACTCTTAGTGACCCCATGGACTGCAGCCTACCAGGCTCCTCCATCCATGGGATTTTCCAGGCAAGAGTACTGGAGTGGGGTGCCATTGCCTTCTCTATGTCTTCTACCTTAGAAACACGTAATTGGCATATGTGCGTGTGTGTTCAGTTGTGTCCGACTCCTTGTGACCCTGTGAGGTGTACCTCGCCAGGCTTCTCTGTCCATGAGACTTTCCAGGCAAAAATACTGGATTGGGTTACCATTTCCCCCTCCAGGGATCTTCCCCACACAACGATCGAATCCTCATCTCCTGTGTCTCCTGCATTGCAGGTGGATTCTTTACTGCTAAGCCATTGGGGAAGCCAGTTGTATTAAAAATACAGCTTCCTGAGCCTCATTCTATATTGCTGAGCCAGAATTTCCAAGAGAGAAGCCTGGTGATTCTTTTGAAAACAAATATCATTGTGATTATTGTTATTAAAGAAATCTGAGATCTATTATAGTTTCCTCATTGGGACTTTTAGACCTTATCATTTGGCTTTATTTAGTAAATTCAATGTGTTTTTTTAAAACATTTATAGCATGGAATCATAGGTTCATTCCAAATCAAAGTAGGAAGTAACATTAAGATTAACTGGAAGGGTCCTTTTTAAGAAAATATTTTAAAGGATTCAAATATCATCAATAGCTTTCTTAACAGACAAACAAGAAAATCTGATAGACAAGAAAACAAATACTGGTAGTACTATCAGGAACAAGACTAAGATGGCCACAGTCTTCATTATAGTTTAATTTTGACAGTCTAGCTCCAAGCTCAGGTCCTGGAGTCCAGAGGTCCTGGGTGGTGGCCTTCTTTCTTCCACCACTATCACTTTAAGCACTGGTTCAATGTGCCTCTTTTCTCAGTTTTCTCAGCTCGAGAATGGGATATAGTAACAGTGCTGACCTAATGCAATGTGAGGATGAAGTGAGGTGAAGCATAGGAGATGCTGAGCAGCGTGCATGGCCCACTAGTTAGCAGTTGCAAAAGTCTCCTTTCTAAAATTCTCGCTCATGTACACATGAAGAAGGGGCTGAGAGAGAGTGTGGACCCAGAACCCCTGAGTTAATGGATGTGAACTCTGGCTTTGGAAATTTGTCCAGAGCATTTTTCACTCCACCACCCTACTGCTTAAACCTGGACTTATTAGAGTTGAAATATGAGAAATAAACAACTGAAACAGATTTGTCATGCAGCACAGGCTAAACTGCCCTTAAGTCCAAAGGTGAGCATTCATGTTCCCTGACCGCAACCCTGAGTGATGGAGGGTGGAGGGGAGAGAACCTTCCAGCACCTTACACCTCAGTGGTCACAGCTCATGCACAGATGGGAGAGATTGCCGCATGGACATCCATCCCGACTCTTTCACTTGTAACCAACCTCCAGTGGGAAGCAGAGGCTGTAGGCATAATCCAAAGCCTTGTTACGTCTGCGTGCTGCCCTCCCTGGGGTGGATGGTGCTATAGGTCTGCTCTCCCAGAGGGTATGGCTTGAAGCTTTCATCACTACGACCGCAGGCAAGCTTGAAGGATGTGGTGAAATTAATTCTAGGGGTCTTGATGCAGAGCCCTGAGCATCCTTCCTTCACATAGATGTATCACATTATTTCCTCCACTTTGTTGGCTGACAGGGAGACAGGAAGTGCGCTGACATGGAAGTGAACTTCTCTGGTTGGGCATGGCCCACAGCAGCCTGGAGGCATCAGGAAACATCAACAGGTAAACGTCTGGGTGAATGAATGAAGGAGCCCTTCATTCATTCATTCATTTTTTTGCTGCACGAAAACCTGTCTTGATTTCCTTAGCAGACTCGGTTTTTCATTCTTGTTCAGTTATAACAGAAGTCTTACATCTCCTGTGATGGTGAGAGTAGGTAAAACAAATAAACTTCAGCTTCTATGAAAATCAAAAATGAAGATGTAATAAGCTCAACATTAAGAAAACTAAGATCATGGCATCTAGTCCCATCACTTCATGGGAAATAGATGGGGAAACAGTGGAAACAGTGGCAGACTTTATAATTTTGGGCTCCAATATCACTGCAGATGGTGATTGCAGCCATAAAATTAAAAGACGCTTACTCCTTGGAAGAAAAGTTATGACCAACCTAGATAGCATATTCAAAAGCAGAGATATTACTTTGCCAACGAAGGTCAAGGCTATGGTTTTTCCAGTGGTCATGTATGGATGTGAGAGTTGGACTGTGAATAAAGCTGAGTGCCAAAGAACTGATGCTTTTGAACTGTGGTGCTGGAGAAGACTCTTGTGCTGCGAGGAGATCCAACCAGTCCATCCTAAAAGAGGCCAGTCCTGGGTGCTCAATGGAAGGACTGATGCTGAAGCTGAAACTCCAATACTATGGCCACCTCATGCGAAGAGTTGACTCATTGGAAAAGACCTTGATGCTGGGAGGGATTGGGGGCAGGAGGAGAAGGGGATGACAGAGGATGAGATGGCATCACCAATTCGATGGACATGAGTTTGGGTGGACTCTGGGAGTTGGTGATGGACAGGGAGGCCTGGCATGTTGCAATTCATGGGGTCTCAAAGAGCTAGACACGACTGAGTGACTGAACTGAACTGAAGCTCAACAGAGACTAGGCATCAGAAATTCTGGGCTCCAGCCCCGATCACCCCTAGCAGTTGTGTGGATATAGGCATATAAGCCCAAACTTCAGTTTTCTGTAGAATACGGTTAATAATATTTATGAAGTTGATCTCATCAGGTGTTTAAGGTGTACTGGACAATTCACACAGAAGCTTTGTTGAGGGCATGGTTCAATTCTTATGTATCTCTCTCTGTGCTTGGCATTCAACTGTTCAGTGAATTTTTGTTGAGTGAATGAATGGATTCATGAAAGAGCACTTCAAGCCCTAAGTACCTCATTTTAAATGATCTTTTTGTCATTCTTTATCTCCTCCTATCCTATGACTTTGATGACGCTGGGGAGGGCATCTTATTCATCTCTGTATCTCTGAAGCTGACATCAGGGTGTGGTGAGTGGTAGGCTCCAAGGTCATGGTGGTAAAATTAGTGAAAGCTGGACAGCAGTGATGCTATTACAAAGAAGCTCTGAAGCCTCAGCTCCTTCTCTTGTTCTCAGTTTATTTATTCTGAAAATCCCATTTGGTGTGAAATGTGTCTTGGTTCACTTTATCTTTATGTCTTGTCTCTTCCATAAACTGTGAGGTCCCAAGGGAGGGGTCACTACCTTCTATCTTGGCAGTCTTCCTGACTCCTGAAGACACGCCTTTAAGCTTAGTGGATGGAGCAACTGGAACAGGTCTGACTGACTGTTGGACCAATGAGTACTTTAAAAGCTAACAGTATTATTATTATTTTTTAAAGTAATACAAGCTCATATTAGGAAATTTGAAACTACAAAATATTATAAAGAAATTTAAAAAAATCTTTCCTTAATCTTCCCACCCAATTGCTATTTTGCCTTTACAGACTTTAAATTTGAATTTATCAGTATAAAAGGAAATTGAAGTTTCTGACAATGTTTCTTTAGTGTGAGAGTCACTTATTTCTAAACTATTTCTTGTTGCTGCAGCACTCAGCATCTTTTAGATTTAGCTGCAGCATGTGAACTCTTCGTTGTGGCCAATGGGATCTAGTTCCCTGATGAGGGATAGAAGCCAGGTTCCCTGCATAGAGAAAGCAGAGTCTTAACCACTGAAGCACCAAGGAAGACCCAGTATTCATGTGTTTTAACACATCTTTGATGGATGTGATTTCCAGTGTCTAGTTAGTAGAACTTAGTCAAAGGTCAGAAGATACCTCTGAAGTCTAAAAATCAAGCAAGCAATACAATTTTTCTCTAATGAAGTCAAAAAAAAAAGGTTACACTGATTTTTCTGATTCAGTTCAGTTCAGTTCAGTTCAGTCACTCAGTCGTGTCCGACTCTTTGCAACCCCATGAATCGTAGCACACCAGGCCTTCCTGTCCATCACCAACTCCCGGAGTTCACTCAGACTCATGTCCATCGAGTCTGTGATGCCATCCACCCATCTCATCTTCTGTCATCCCCTTCTCCTCCTGCCCCCAGTCCCTCCCAGCATCAGAGTCTTTTCCAATGAGTCAACTCTTCGCATGAGGTGGCCAAAATACTGGAGTTTCAGCTTTAGCATCATTCCTTCCAAAGAAATCCCAGAGCTGATCTCCTACAGAATGGACTGGTTGGATCTCCTTGCAGTCCAAGGGACTCTCAAGAGTCTTCTCCAACACCACAGTTCAAAAGCATCAATTCTTCGGCGCTCAGCCTTCTTCACAGTCCAACTCTCACATCCATACATGACCACAGGAAGAAAAAAAAAATCAAGGCTATGATTTTTCTGATTATTCTGTAATAAAGATTAATAGCAAAAAACTAATCTGTAGTAAAAATATCCTATAAAAGCAATAAAGCCCTTGGAAAAAGATAAGCAGACATGTTGTGGGGAAACAGGGGGAGTATGGCAAGTTCTATGACCACCTCAAGTGTGTAGGTGTGGTCAGAGGACTAGTTCGTTCTTCCTTTTCTCCTAAGACTGGGAACAGTAAAGTTTTAATTTATTCATTTATGCCAAACACTTATACATGCCAGATAGTGTCCTACATGCTCAAAAAATTTAAGCTCATTTTCTTCTCACAACTCTCTTATTTTGCAGATAAGGAATTGAGGTTTGGGGTGAGAGAAGGCCTTTTTCCCAACTTCAGTAGATCTGTCAAGGACTTCTGAGAGATCACCTGGTCTAACCATCTTGTGTCAGAATCAGGAAACTGAGGCCAGAGCAGTTAAATGATACTCATGGCCTCTCAGACATTGGTTAACACTGCTGGGCTAATCTTCAAGTCTCCTTCTTCTTACTCCAGTGCTCTCTCCATAATTCTGGCCCTGACTACAGTCCTGTGATTTGCCAAGGGACTAAATACCCTTAGCTGTCAAATCTTTGTGCTTGGACCCATTGGGGATGTTGGCATTTGCTCTCATCAGTTACATCATCTTTGCTGTGTGTGGGACCTCCTGGGCCAGTGAACTTGTGTGCAAAGCAGTGAGTATCAACATCATTGTACAGTAAGAGGAAAACAGGTTGGGAAAAAAAAAAAAACAAACACAAAAACAAACTAGAGGTTCAGATGACTGCCGCTTCCAGAAATTCCAGGCCATGATGTGTGAGAAGATGCAAGCCATCATCCCCTTTCCAACTTCACCCTTGTCACTTGGAGTTAGACCCTAGATGAGAAGGTGTGAGAGGGAATATAGCTACTGTGTTTTCTTAGGCAAATCACTAATGCCAATCAGTGCATGTGGGCACAGACCATGTGGTAAACCTTGGAGAATGCTTTCCTTTGTGTCTTCATTTTCAACACCAGCTTCTTGTTGTTTTTTAGCAAAGGTTTAGTGAGTGTTCCTCAGGTTTCACCCTTTCAACATCTGAATGTCATTCCTTTGGCTAACCGATTTTTTTTCCCTTCCACTTCTTCACTTGGTGATGACAGGAGAAACTGTTAGTTTTTTAAAAAGTTGATTTAATGGTCCACTTGCAAGAAGCCACATAGCAACCAATCTGTTCTTAAGATTTGGAATTTATTTGATTCATCTTCTCAGATGACTTATTGAAATTGTCTTTAGAATGTGTCTAAAATGGGTGTTGTGTGCTCTGCTGATGGCACTAGACCCAGGATTTCCATCCAGGTATTTATTTAATTGTCTCTTCTAATTCTCCCTGCTGACACTCATCTTGAAGCTTACTTTTGCCATTTTATTGGAACAGTACTCACTCCACCCCTGCCCCAAACATTTAACTCCTCTAAGATAAATCCAAGCCCAACCCTGAAATTCCCAGGTTGGCCCTAAATCAATGCCAGACTGTATGGTATGTTAGTAATGGCTCATACTTCAGGGAGAAGAATTTTCATGAGTAGTTTCAGAGAAGCAGATAAAAGCAGCAGAAAGCCCACACTTGGGCTGTAGTGGTCATTGCTTAAGACATGTAGGAAAGATTATCATGGAGAGAGGAGAAATTCATTGTTTGAATCCAAAATGAGTATTACAACTTTATGTCAGGAAGCCTGAGCACTTCCAAATTTAAGCTGAACTCTGTAATTGCATTTGAATTTGGTCTTCAGACAAAGGTAGAGAGATTCAGGTTCTTTCAAAGTGAAGGATGGTCTGTTGCTTTGGGCTGTTTTAGGGACCTTTGTCCATTAATGGACTGGCTGCTCTTCAGAAGGGAGTGACCTTTGATCTGAAAAACAACAGAAGTACCATCTTCCTGAGTGTATGGAAAACACTTGAAGAAGGCATGGGCCAGAATTTGATTCTTTCCTGTAAGAATCTATATGGCACAATTAAGCATTTTAACAAGATAAACCTGGGGCAGTCACCTCTCGTCTGTGTGTCAATTTCCTCCGCAGAATCGATGGTGTAGAATAGAGATATTTCTAATGATACTATGGTGTTCTCATTATGATTAGTTCTGTACCAGGGTTTTGGAATCGTGAAACTGAAAGCACCTTAGAAGTCATATGGTCTAACTGCCTGGCTCAGGTAGCCTTTGCTGTGTGCCAAAACCATTTGAGAATTTAATGGCTTCAAACAAAAATATACTGTTCTTCATCATCCTGTGCGGGGGCCAAGCAGTCTTTCTTCCACTTTCTTGGGACTCATGACTGCTTTCAGCTGGAGGATCAGTTGGGCTGGAAGGTCAAAGATGGGCTCATTCACATCTCTGGAAGTTGGTGTTGGCTCTTGACTGGGGTCCTTATTTTTCATTTTCATGTCTTTCTCAGGACAATGTCCTAAGAGGGGGAATGTCTATCAAGGACTAGGCTCAAACTAGAACTCAAACAGAATTGCCTTCCATGTGTTGATCATGATGAAAATACAAGCATCGTAATTCCCCTAATCTAGTGCTATGCTCATTCTGTAACACACCGTTCCCCAGTGGTCATTTCCAAGTTCATTCATCAACCACAGTAGGTATTACTGGGCAAGTACCACAGGTCAGGAACCGTGCTGGGCATTTTGGTAGATTGAAAAGAGGGATGGGGTGGAGAGGGAGGTGGGAGGGGGTTCAGGATTGGGGGACACATGTACACCTGTGGCTGATTCATGTTGATGTATGCCAAAAACCACCACTATATTGTAAAGTAGTTAGCCTCCAATTAAAATAAAGAAATTAATTTTTTAACAAAAGAAAACATCTCTTTCCTTCAAGTAATCTATAACCTATGCCTTGCATAACATTCAAGAAGGGTTAACGGACCATATTTTAAATATGGCTGTAACCTACTCCTATAGGATCTATAAGACCGTATGTCATGGGCTGAAATAAAAGCCCCATCTTATCTTGAGTTCAATAGCATTACCATATATTTTTACTGGGAGAGTTGAGGTACTTTTCCACTTTCCACAATGTCCTCCACAGTAAGTTTAATACATGAAGAAAGACAATATCCAAATTATCATAAATCTGTCGGCATTCCATTTCAGGATGGAGGCAAATGGAGCTTCCTTGTATCTGAAATGTTGTATGTATTGGGATTACTGTTTTATCCTTTAATGGGGTGCCCCTCAGGGTCAAGTTTTATTATCTGCATCTTAAAAATGTAAAGCTGGAGTTTCAGGGAGGGGAGTGGAGGGGTCGCCTGAGTCAGGATGGGATATTAACCTCCTGACCTTGGAGACTGATGACTCCCAAGCAGCACTGCACTCCAGAGGGGAGGCTGTTTGGGGACCGAGAGGAAGGCCAGGTGCCCTGGTGTTTCATTTTAAGCTTTGAAAGGTTAAACTTAGGCTTGCCTTTGCCCTCTAACCTGCCAGGGCCACCCCCTCACTAAGACCACCTTTAGAGCTCTCCACTTTTTCTTCCTGGACCTTATTTCTGCTCTTCTCCCACACCCCCTTCTGGTACCTGACATGCACTTGTCATCAGCTGCTCCCTTCCATACCTGATTTTCAAGAAAGAACCAGCTACCAGTTCTAGGAAAAGAAAAGCTTTATGCATGGGAAAAGGGATCTTGATCATCAGCAAATAGGTTATAAAAACTTACCCAAGGCTCCTTGGATCATGCCTGCTACTTTCTGCTCTTAATACCTCCTCAGAGAGTCTAAAACTCTAAGACCACTGAGGAGTAGAATTTGAAAATCAGAGTGGTCAGTGGAAATACCGTCGGTACTCCCTATTTTGTGGGTGAAAGGACTAAACTCCAGAAAGAAGTGGTGGCTTGTCATGTTATACAACTAGTTAGTGGCAGAATTGGGATCCAAATTTAAATCACTAGATCTTTAAACAAGCAAAGTTTTGAGCCAGGTATTATTTCCTCTTCCTTTGAAATAGATCTGCACAGAGCTGGACACTTTCAGATGCATAAATTCTCATAAGTCTTTTCTAAGTCAGTGGAGGTCTTTTGATACAAAAAGGGTGGCATAAGGAATGGAAAGGAAGCCATGGACTAGTCTCCGAGATGCTATTGTTATTGTTTTTGTTGCTGCTGCTACTTCCATATGACGTACGGAAGTGACCTCAGAAAAATAGCTTTTGACAGAATGAGTCTTGGGCTCTAGCATTCAGACATAAGTCTCTTATGTGGTCTTGGCAACTCACATAATCTCCTTGCTTAGGTAATCTCTAAGCAAATTTATAGACTTTCCAACTCTGGAGTTGGGAGACAAGATCTTGGTGCAGTGATCAGATTGCGCACAGACTAGGAGTAATGAGGGAGTGATGGTTGCAGTAATAGAGTAATGCTTGGGGTAATGTTAGCTATTTTCAGGACAACAAAGAGGCTAGCATGAGTAAGAAGAATGACTTACGTTGGCAACTTTGAGTAAAATAGAGATAACAGTTACTTTCTTAACATAAGAAAATATGCCCATCAGCAACTAAGACGGAATGCCGACTCATGTTGCCATAATTAACCAGTGCTCTAGAAGTACCCAACCACGCCATTAGCTCTTTGAATTCTCTTGTTTAAAGGGGCCCCCTTTAAACTTAGGAAATTATGAGAGCCTCTGTTCTTTACTGAAAGAAGTGGTTCTTAAATGATAGAATTCGGGGCATTGTGGACAAGCAAATGGAAGAAACAATTTTAGGCAGAGGCTTTCTAGATGGTCATGTGTTCATACTTACACATCTCTCTTCTGGTTTCTCACTGGGGCATTTTTTAGGGTAAGCATCTTATAACAGGGCTTCCCTGGTGGCTCAGCAGTAAAGAGTCTGCCTGTCAATGCAGGATATGTGGGTTCGATCCCTGGAACAGGAAGATCCCCTGGAGAAGGAAATGGCTACCCACTCCAGTATTTTTGCCTGGGAAATCCCATGAACAGAGGAGCCTGGCGGGCTACAGTCCATGGGGCTGCAGAGTTGGACACGACTTTGCGACTAAACAACAAACCTTATAACATCGCTTCATTCAGAATTCCTCCTGACTGCTGGACAGGACAGCCTGTGGAGGGAGCACTGCTCATGTGAAGATCACATTTCAGGTCTGCTACTCACCAGCCAGGGGGCCTTGGCCAAGGCAGTTAATGCCACCAAATCCCTGTATGTTTTTATGAAAATAGAGACAATGAAACCTACTCTCTTTGCATCACAGAGTTATTGTAAGGATCAAGTGGAAAAAAAAAAAGTGTGAATGTGTTTTATTATTGAAGGAAATTTTTGGAGATGAGGGATGGTTCTTGTCTGGACCAAACCCATGGGCCTCTAGTCTTTGGAGACCCATGGAACCATATATCAGCCCTCATCCTATAAAACCACAGTCTTTTCCCAGGGCACCCAAGGCCCACATCACGGAATCCCATGCACCTAGGGTATATGGATTTCAGAATGAAAGCCAGCCTGGAATTGTGTTAGCAGAGCAGGTACAGTTAAAAAGCCTGGGGCTTTGGAATTTTTAAAAGGGAACCAACACCAACATCTCTGAAATAAATTGATTTGGTTGAAACTCTTCCAAAGAAATTACCTTAATTCTGAGACTAAATATGCTGCGTTCCAGCCCAAATGGACTTTTCTTGGCCAATCCCCTGAGAAGTAAACATTCAAGTTTAATAGGGAAAGGGCAGTAGAACTTGCAGTTTTAGCTCACTGATGTCACCCATCGCTTTTCGAGCCAAAGAACAAGAAAATCCAACACTTCCTTCAAGTATGAAGGCATCATATGGGAATGATACAAGTATGTTTGTGGTTTCTCTATATTTTCTCTTAAAGAAAAACACAGGAATTGAAGAGGATACATTTTTCAGAATCTTGACAGACATATGTGCCTCTCTTGGAGAGGGGGCCCACCTGGGAATGTTGGCTGTCTGGTCATAAAGCCTGTCTTTTTATTCTTTGATTTAAAAATACGATAAAAAATATAAGCACAGAAGGTCCAAACTTGTAGAAGAGCTTAACGTTAAACTGAACTACAAAAGTCAGACCCCGGGATAAGATCTTAGTATTAAGGAATAGGAGAACTTTTGAGCTGAAAGGCCAGAGTTCATTTTGCTGGGGAGGAAGTGAAAAATTAAGATCTGGGGGGCTTGTCTAGCTTACCCCAGGTTACAGGGCTTCTGTCATCAAGGTTAGACCAAAACACAGGGCCTTTTGACATCAGAACTCCTGCTGTCTTGTTTGAGAAAAAAATCATTCCTTGATAACAAAGACATTGTGTTAAGGCCACCCCGAGTCTAGTGTTCTTACAGTGGCGGTAATGACTCTGAGTGATTAGATAACTGGGCAATGGCACCTCACTCATACAAGGGAGCAGGCTAAGGCAACTTCCAATGGTAGCCGACTAAAGTCAAGATCTGTATTCCAGGACTGTCTCTTAGGCAGGTAAATCAAATCGTGAATTTCAGCAGACCCAGTAGAGCTTGCATTTTGAGCCAGTTCTGGACTGTTTTCACTGGAGTATGCAGAATACTTGGGTGAATCCAGTTTCATTCTGTCAATCTTAAACAGGCACCGCTGAACTAGACAGATGTTCAAAAGTGAGGGTCAAAAAAAAAAGAAAAAAAAAGTGAGGGTCACCAACCAAAGAGATGGCAAGGATTGGAGCATCTCTATTTTATATCCACAGTCTCTAATGCCCAGGAATTATTTTTAAAAAGCATTTGGTGATTGAATATGGATAGTTAAATATTAAGTCAGTGGTACGATCGCACTGAGTGTGGAGAACAGGGAATGATCAATCTTCCTGGAATATGGAAAAGAACAAGTTCAAGGAATGCTTCAAAGCTGATGTTTGATCTACACCTTGAAGGAAAACACATTGCAGAACAAATGATCATCCACTCAATCTATTTAAGTTTCAGGATATAGATCTGATACTTTGGCGGGTGGGTGGTGGGGGATTAGCAGGTATGTAAAGCACCCACACCTCCCTGATAGGGAAAGTGACCCCTGGGTTTGAAAGCGGGGATCAGGGTGCCCAGCTTGTTTGTATCAGAGCTGCCCAGTGTGCGTCTGGGTGGAACTTTGTCCTCAGGCGCTGGAGGCGACTTTGGGCCTTGGACCGGGTCTCAGGCGGCCTCACCTGACTTCCTGCCTTGCCCTTACTTGGGTCCCTGAGAAAGGCTGTTGTCCTTGGCCTCCCTCCACCCCCAGGGTGTGCAATTACTCAGAAACTCCCAGCTGCTCCCAAGCCCCACACTGAGTTTCCAAACAAAACCTGTGAAAACAGATCTGCGGTGGCAGCTTTGGCCACACTTGGCAACTGCCCGTGTCCACGGTCCACCAGCAGGCTTCGAGTCCCAGACACTCTTCACTCCAGATGCACATGAAGCCTGGACGGACACTGTCTTTGAGACACATCCAGGAAAGATCTGCCCGGGAACTCGTGGATGCGATGTTTTTCTTTTGGCTCCATCCAAACCAAATGGAGCTGAGTATCTGCATCCCAGCCCGTCCTTTTATTGCAGACACAGGCTCACAGCTCTGCAACCGTGCCGTAGGAGACAGGCTCTTCTACCTGCTGGGTCTCACAGAGGTTCCCAGTCTCTGCTTCCTCCCTGATGGGGACCCCAAGCTCACTGGTGGCCCTGCCCCCTCACGCCTTCATCTCACCAGTCGCCCTGTCTTCAGTATCTGGACCTGCCTTCTTGTCTTCCTGCTGCTCTCCCCTCATGCAGGTCCTCACCTCTGGCTGTATTAAATTCAATGAGCTTAGTTGCTTCAGTCACGTTGACACTTTGTGATCCTATGGACTGTAGCCTGCCAGGGCTCTCTGTCCATGGGATTCTCCAGGCAAACATACTGGAGTGGATTGCCACCCCCTCCGCCAGGGAATCTCCCCAACCCAGGGATCGAATCCATGTCTGCTGTGTTTCCTGCTTGGCAGGCGGGTTCTTTACCTCTGAGCCTCCGGGGACACCCATTATTTCAATAGTCTCCCACTATTCACCCTATAGCAGCCATCCCCAACCTTTCTGGCACCAGGGACTGGTTTCATGGAAGACAATTTTTCTGTGGATGGGGAATGGGGGTGGGGTGGGGGCGGAGGCAGGGAGTAGGGGATGGTTTGGGGATGATTCAAGCCCATTGCATATATTGTGCACTTTATTTCTATCAGCTTCAACTCAGATGATCAGGTATTGGATTCTGGAGGTTGGGGACCCCTGTCCTACACTGTTCCCTTCCCTCTGAAGGATAATGTTGCCAGACTTTTCTTTCCAAAGTATAAACCTTCAGTGACATTATTCCCTTGCTCGAAACCCTTCTGAGGCAAGCTCCCCTACCCCTCGATAGTCTTGGAGGCCAGGCTGCCAGTGTTTGAACCCGGCTCTGGCATCTGCCCCTACTGCGTGACTGGGGGCATGACCCTGAACCTCTGTACCTCAGGGTCCTCCTTGTGAAGTGGTTTTAGGCTTCCCTGGTGGCTCAGAGGTTAAAGCGTCTGCCTCCAATGCAGGAGACCCGGGTTCGATCCCTGGGTCAGGAAGATCCCCTGGAGAAGGAAATGGTAACCCACTCCAGTATTCTTGCCTGGGGAATCCCATGGCCAGAGGAGCCTGGCAGACTACAGTCCACAGGGTCACAAAGAGTCGGACACGACTGAGCAACTTCACTTTACTTCACTATTCAGGTTGCTTGAGGGCGAAACGAGGTGGTATCTAGGAAGGTCTTAGGACAGTAATGGGTTGGGATGAACACAATTTGAGTGTGCCCATCACAACTCTTTACTCCTTCTCACTTCTTACTTGTCTTTCTCTAGATCTATTCTCCGGCCCTGTTGGACACTGAGGAGGCAGAGACAAGAGCTGTCCAGGGCCCGGATAAAGGACGAGTCTTCCCTGGGTGTCACTTACTGTTGATTATTTGTGAGGGGCTGCCTGAGTGCTGGAGGTGGGTGATTCTGAGCCAGAAAGAGAGCCATGATCTGTGGGCTGTATGTGCCATTAACTCAGGGGAGGAAATAGTGGCATAGGTGCCAGGCATTATTCATTCCCAAAAGAACCAGGGTTTTACCAGACATTGTAACTTAGAGGAATGAACAATTAACTGTGCAATTTCAACTTTCTATAAATAAGTGTTCAGAGTTCAGATGAGTCATGACAGCCTTAGTGCTATAAAACTGTAGAGAATCCTCTACTACATACCCTCATTTAACTTAGCAAACACCAGTGTCTAAAGACAAGAGGAATCTACCTGTGCGTGCAAGCGTTATAAGTACAATCCCTGGGTCGGGAAGATCCCCTGGAGAAGGAAATGGCAACTCACTCCAGTATCTTGCCTGGGAAATCCCATTGACAGAGGAGCCTTTCGGGCTACAGTCCATGGGGTCGCAAAGAGCTGGACATGACTGAGCGACTAAACAATAGAAAAAAGACATGTGGCATGTTCAAGAGGCCATGGCTGTTTTCAACAGTGCAAACACAAGAACCCAGCCCCCAACTACTCATCCAGTGTACTCCGTAAGTAGCACAAGTGCTGACCTCAGGTGAATTTGATAAAGCTTGTCACAGCTTGCTCTCTTATCCAAGAGTCTGCAGTGGTTCCCTCCTACCCTAAGAGGAAGGTGAAATCTCTTGTGGGTATAGAAATCGTCCACAACATGATCCTCTTTCCCCGTTCAGAATCCACCATAGCTGGCATTCTCTTGCACTGCTGGTGACAATAGAAATTGACATAATCCTTTTGGA
Source organism: Redunca redunca (assembly GCA_006410935.1). Classification (NCBI taxonomy): domain Eukaryota; kingdom Metazoa; phylum Chordata; class Mammalia; order Artiodactyla; family Bovidae; genus Redunca; species Redunca redunca. The sequence continues at coordinate 322,947 of SJYQ01002291.1, forward strand.
AGCTTCCCTTGTGGCTTACCTGGTAAAGAATTTGCCTTCAATGCTCAAGACCTGGATTTGATCCCTGGGTTGGGGAGATCCCCTGAAGAAGGGAAAGGCTGCCCACTCCAGTATTCTGGCCTGGAGAATTCCATGGACTGTATGGTCCATGGGGTCGCAAAGAGTCGGACACGACTGCATGACTTTTGGAAAGCAGTTGGCAGTACGCATGAAGAACCAAAACATACTGATAGGGCCCATAATCCTATTTCTATATCTCTTCCTAATGAAATATCCCTTAGCAAAGAAAAACCTGTGTGCAGAAATATTTATTGTAGCATTTTTTAATAACACAAAACTGTAGAGAACTTTGGTGTTTATCATTAAAGGGATTTTTAAAAAATAAATCATGATGTATTTATGAAATGACCTAGTGAGATCATTACAAGTGATGAAGATAAAAACTGTGAAATACCATGAGACAGACTTTAAAGCTAGAATGTTAAGTTAAAAAAAAAGCAGGATATAAAAATATAGGTAGAGTACAGTGACAATGATCTGAGAGAGACTCAGAGGGGACAAAAGACACTAGCGAAATTTAAATAACTTGTATGGAATTCTTTTTCTATTACAGAAAATTTATGCAACAACCATACATTATTTTCATAATATCTAAAAATTTAATATGTCATAATGATAAAGGCTATGGTTCAGTCCCATTTTCTGACTGTCCTCGCCTGGAATCTTTCCACTCTCGTCTTCGGGAAGTTGTGTGAGCTGCCGTCTGGTGTGTGCTCCTGCTCCAAGTGTGGTTGGTGGACTTGTCCCCCACAGAACGGTTGTAGCCATAGAGTAAACACTAGCATGTTCTGGTCATGGATGGGGGACAGTCAGTTTAAGGTCTAGGACAGGGCTTGAGTGCTCTCTGCAGGGGTGGGGAGTGGGGAGAAACGATGAGGAAGATAGGTGAAAAGTTGGGCAAAATTATAGAAAATCAGTGACAGATCCAGGGGGTTCACTGCTCTATTTTACCTGTGTGAGTATTTGACTATTTCCATAATAACAAGAGCTGAAAATTCCTGCACATTCCTTCTGAATGCCACTCTAGTCCTGTCTTTGGGGAATGTTATTTCTGTGTGTTTTACTCCTGCTGATCTCACTTTTGTGTGTGTGTGCTGTGCTAAGTCGCTTCAATCATGTCTGACTCTTTGTGACCCCATGGACTGTAGCTCACCAGGCTCCTCTGTCCATGGGATTCTCCAGGCAAGAATATTGGAGTGGGTTGCCACGCCCTCCTCCAGGGGATCTTCCGGATCCAGGGATCGAACCCATCTCTTATGTCTCCTGAATTGGCAGGTGGATTCTTTACCACTCGTGCCACATGGAAATATTTTATTCTTTATTTATTTGGCTGTACTGGGTTTTCATTGTGGCATGTGGAATCTTTCAGCTGTGGCATGTGGGATCTAGTTCCCTGACCAGGGATCAAACCTGGGTCCCCTGTGTTGGGAGCACAGAGTCTTAGCCACTGGACCACCAGGGAAGTCCCTGATATCACTTTTGATGACTAATTTGCTTGGTGAGTTGGTTCTGTGTATATGTATGTATGTTCATATGTGTATACACATCCTTGTGCATATATATATACACACACACACATATATTCACATGTATACATTACACACATATTTTAGATATAATTTGCAAATACAGTTGTAAACTCTCTGACAGTGTATATCTCACTTTACATTTCTTTTTCCCCAAACAACTCTTGAAAGACATGGGGATGCACAGTCACTGTTTTATAAATGACTTGTTCAGATTTATAACTTGCCTGATGACTTGTTAAAAGCAGATTCCTGTGTCTCTGCCTGGAGATTCTGATTCACTTGGCCTAGGGTGGGCCACAGCCTGCAGATCTGCCAAGAAACCTTCCTTCCTCAGTGTCTGAAAGGCAGTGAGGCCTTATACTGTCCTCTATTGAAATAAGTCTGTGATTGGGAGGGGAAAGTCCATTCAAACAATTGCCAAGGCTTACTGACCAACACCCTCAGCCTTTAGTCCTTCGCTGCTGGCCCAGGGTGGAGAAGGGGATCTGGGGTGAGGCTGGGAATAAGATCAAGGTCTGGATGGTCTCTGAGAGACAAGATTTAAGGACAGAAAGAGAACTTCACTGAGTTTTAATCAACATTGAGGCTGTTTGTTGGACTCACGGCTCTGGCTCAGTAAATCCCTTCCAAAATCTCATTTCAATTATTTAAACAAATTTGAAGATAATTCAGCAATGTGGAGCGAAAGCATGTTCTCAACGTGGCTCATGTTCTTGAAAGATCATGAGCCCGAGAAACATGTACTCAGTGAGGGTCTAGATTACATTTGAGAAATACTAGTAGATATGATGGATTTCATGCATTGGGTGCCCACGTGTCAAGCATTGGTAAATACTTTAAACTTGGTTCTGGTACAGATGGAGAAATGAAGACCACAACAGCTTAGTAAGTGGCAAAGAATCTATTTGAACCCACATCCGTTTGATTTTGAAAGTCATCTTTCTTCCATGCCATTCTGCTTTTTTATACACCCAGTATCTAGCCAGGGTCAGGAAACTTCTTAAATGGGGTCATTTCCCACTCTGTTAGGTTCCTGTGTATTTTCAACCCAGCACTGGAGGCCAGGAGATTCCAAGAAGGATATAGATGATTCAGAGGAACGGTCTAAGGAAAAAACAAAAACAAAAAAGCACTAATGAAAGGTAGAAAAGGTGAAACAAAATAAAGATTTAGAATAAAATGATTGGGGTAATTAAACCTGGAGAGGAAAGAGCTTAAGACAGCCCTCTAAACGGTCCTCTGGTTTATGGAGCTAGCAGGGGTGTAGCAAGAAGAGGATAGCTCAGCTGGAGGAGCCAGGGGAGGCCCGGGGAACCCTGCAGTGACCTGGGACTCCCAGCCTGTGGGGCTGAGCTCTGCGGAGTGGCTGACCATAGGGTTTTGGATGGTGACCAGTGCTGCCTGCTGAAAAACCTCCAGAAAGGAAAGAACTGCAAAATTCGCTGAGAGCTCAGTTTGTGGCAACCCACGCCAGTATTCTTGCCTGGAGAATCCCAGGGATGGGAGAGCCAGGTGGGCTGCTGTCTATGGGGTCGCACAGAGTCGGACACGACTGAAACGACTTAGCAGCAGCAGCAGTGTGTGTGTTAGTCACTCAGTCCTGTCCTCACTCTTTGCGACCCCATGGACTATAGCCCACCAAGCTCCTCTGTCCATGGAATTCTCCAGGCAAGAATACTGGAGTGGGTTGCCATTTCTGTTTGCCATGCCTCAATCTAGTGACTTTGCACACATGTATCATCCCATAGTGCTCGACACGTCACTCCTTCCCAGGATCAGTCTGGTCTGTCACAACAACTGGAAATACCATTATCTGCATCTCAGTGCATTTCTGCAAAGAGACCTCAGTCTCAGTGGATAATTTGACATCATAGGCCATGATGGATCGTCTCCGACCATATGCCCTGAAAGACTCACATACCACAGAAGAGCCAAAGACTGTATCGCAGGCACTCTGGTCTCTCCACTGAAGCTCCCTGTCATCAACAGCTTCGGCTCCAGGTGAAAACATGGAAGGCAGCACAAAAAAAACAGCCCATTCAGCCTGTATACTGGGAGCACTAGAATTATCACACTCATTAGCAGAGCCGGGAGTGAGCTGGCAAAAGGGATGCTCAGCTCTAGCTTCTTTGACCTGTGTTTTCTGTGGGGTCAACTCTTTTACTCAGCTTTCCTGATCATTTTTGCTCTCTCTATCTCCTGTTTCTTTTGAAATCAAACAAAATTAAATCCCTTAGTTTTAACGAGTTTAGGTTAGTATTAGATTAGTATTAGTATTAAGTTAGTACTTAGAATAGTATTTTTATTAAGCCCATCATACATAAAAAATAAAACAAATTCCACAGGAAGCTTTCCATCAGAGAATGAACATAATTGTTTTAATTACAAGGCTTGTCACAAAATTCCTTTCATGTCCAGGGTGCCTGGATTATGCATTTGGATCTCTTCTGCTATTGGAAAATGTAAAATGATGTCAATAAGGAGACTCCCAACGGACTTTCAATTATGTGGAGCTACTGATTCTGTTACTCCCAAAAATAGCCCTTGGGTAGCCAGCTGCCTACAGCCTACAACTCAAGGACAGGGAAAATATTATTGGTTCATGTGTTAAGACTGTTGAAGCTGAAAGCATCCTTCAAAATTTCTTCCAGAATCTCAGTCTCTCCAGTTGGAACTGTCTCTGCCTCCTCTCAGTCTCCATGATCCTCTCTACTTACAGCACTTGTTAGAGATGGCCCAGCTGAACTTAGCACCAGGGTACATTCACATGCCTTTCCTTTCATGCCTAGTAGAGGGCCTTGAACCCTATGGGCATTACAAAGGTGTTTTGTGAAATCCAACCTTTGCTTCAGAAATCATTAGAGCACCACAGAAACCACTGTAAGTGACTAAGATGGCCTAACTCAGCTCCCCACCACCCAAACCAGAGAATGATCTCAATGGTATTGCAGCTTGCCTTTGAAGCCAGATGTAGCTATACCTTTTCTTGTGACCAACTCACATCAGCCTCCAGAGGAACCTGAAAGTTCCTAATCCAGAAACACAGGTGATCACACACTGCAGCCCTAAAGGGAGACGTCTGTCACCGATACGGATTTCAACAACCAGAGGTTCCAGGTAAACGGAGATACAGTAATAGTTTCCAGATATGTGGCGATTGTGGCTGGCTCAGTGATTGTCCCCATTGAGCAGGGGGATCGTGAAAAGTGCCCTTTCTCTGGCTCCAATCACTTCCTCCCGTTGGTCTATTATTATTATTATTTTTAGTGATACAGTTATGGCTATAGTATGTTTGTAACGGACAAGTCTCATTGTTAATATTGTGAATGCTTGGTCCTCAGGACAATTTTATTATGTAAATTCAGCATTATGAAATGCACTTTAAAAATCATAAAGACTTATACGGAATTTAAAATATTTCCTCTAATTATTGCACAACAGCATATGGATTAGCAAATAATATAAGGTAGAGGATACTAACGGAGATCTTTACGGAAAAAAAAAGTACACATGAAATATGGTTTGGCCAGGTTTAATACACACAGAATACACTTTAATACTTTCATATGGTCTGAATAATATCCCCATATTGATTTTTTCCTCGTTTCTACCAACTCCACAGCAAATGTACGACAATGGCTCATTGATTTATTGTGAGTGTAGCAATGGGTTTATAACGGCATGAATCATGCCGATTGCTCAATTCACCACATGCCTTAATAAAAGTTTCACTTTAATAAAACTGAGCTAAGGCAAATATGCCCAGAGGCTGGCCTGACATTCCTTGTACATTACTCTGCCTCAGGAAATTATTGCCATATATTTTACAGCAGCTACAGTAGGCTAGGGGATCAGGATTAAAATGTACTAACTACTGTGATATTTAACAGAACTCCTGTGTTCCCAGTTAACCCTCACAGGTACAAAATGAACAGAGCAATTAGGAGAGAGCGCAGTGCAGGGAACAGAACTGGTCTGGGGTGCAGGCCATAGGGGTCAGTGCTGGCCCTTGTCACACTGTGACCATCCCCTAAGCCCTCTGTGGGGTGGACATGGGAAAAAATGATCCTATTTTCCTCCCAGAGTTGCTGTGAACATCAAAAGAACATAGAGGAAGCACAAGAATTCATAAACTACAAATGCAATGCGAGTGTAAGGTGAGGTGGCACCCTGAGGGCAGAGCCTGTAGGACACGGACACACACACACTAACCCCTCCGCACTGTGAACTTGGTCTTTGGCAAGATCCATCATCACGGTTGTTAACTCCAGTGAGTTGAGATAAAGAAAAGATCTTATCCTATTCATAAATAAGGTAATTAGGGGTTACAAAGAGAAAGAGCCAAGCATGCTAATACAGCAATAGTATTCCTTTATAAGCTAAGGATTGTTTTTGTCTTCCACAGTAAGAGTTGAAAATGCCCTGCCACACCTGCATTGTGTTAGAGAAATTTAAGCTGGGGTGTGAGAATGTAGGCCGAAAGGAATTGCCAGTACCATTCAAATGACTTATCACCTATTCGTTACTGCTTTGGAAGAAATTGAGATTAGACCATCCATATACCATTCAATGATGATTGGTGCAATGTATGTTAGTCCAAAAGACCAGGAAGCCTCTTTAGACTTCTAATCAATACCAATCACAGGCTTCTTTATAGAATGCATGATACAGTAAGGGGAAGGTGGTATGGTTCTATGCAAAGAGTCAGCTTTGGGGTCAAGTCACACCTCTGCCATTAACTACTAGCTGTATGATCTTGCGTGTGTGTGTTCTAGGTTGCTTCAGTTGTTTCTGACTCTTTGTGACCTCATGGACTATAGCCTTCCAGGCTTTTCTGTCCACAGGATTCTCCAGGCAAGAATACTGGAGTGGGCTGCCATGCCCTCCTCTGGGGGATCTTCCTGACCCAGGATCCAACCCACGGCTCCTGTGGCTCCTGCGTTGCAGGTGGATTCTTCACTGCTGTGCCACCGGAGAAGCCCCCATATGATCTTGGACCAGGTTCACAAATCTCTCTGGGCCTCCATTTCCTCCTCTGTAAAATGGGGTTACAATGGTTGGAGTGACATTTAAAACTGAAGTTCTCTCCACCTGATCTCAGCTATTTCCTGGTGATTCGTCTCCGTCTGCTCAACGAGTCTGTCTTCTCCACTCACAGCCCTTTTCCATTTCCACTCTGGTTTTGTTTCACCTACACAGCCGCTGGTAGGGAAGACGGAGCTCACCCAGGGCCCGGTCTGGTTCAGAAGGCCTTTCCCTCTGCTTCTGCAGCAGCTTCATCACATTCAGCACTCTCCAGAACCAGTTCCTTGTCATCTCAATCTTGTCTCCTCAGTTAGAACCTGGAGGGAAGAAACTCTATTGTGTTTTTCTCAATTTTGTTCCCCTAATGTTTAACTTTCTGTTTGGCACATCGACAATAGTAAGGAAATATTAAATACATGATGAATGAATACATGAATTAATAGAGTACAGCAGGTCACATCTCTAAGAGGACGAGCTTTCACAAAAGTGAAAGATTGTAAGACTGGAAAATGAGTGAAGACTGGGGAGATGCTGGATATGCCAAAACTCAGTATGTAATTCAGAGTTGCTGCTTCTAAGGTAGGAAAACAGCATTAATATACAACTGATGTTTACTGACCACTTATTGTGTGCTAGGCACTGCACTATTTGCTCCAAGGACTGTATGTAGTTAGTCGCTGTAACAACTCTATGACATTATTATTATTCTTATGCGCTATTATTATTCCCATATTACAGCTTACTACACTGAAGCTTAGGGGGATTAAATAACCTTCCCAAAGCTGCAGAGCTAACAGCAGCTGAGGTAGGATTTGAACTTGTCTTTCTGATTCCAGAACTGGTGCTCTAACTCCTATGATGTACTGAGCAAAGGGGAGGGAGCACCCCGGATGCCACAGATGCTGCCATCCACAGAGGAGTTAACATTCAAACATGGGGCTTAGGGTTATGGTGAACTAAACTGTCACCTAGTTCTCCATACAAGTTTCACTTCCCCTGGTCCATGTTCTGAGGCTTTAACCACTCATTCTCACTTTCAACCGCAAAGGGACTCCAACAGGGGCAGCTGAAATAAAACCCACCATCATCAGCCAGGAACTGAGCTGTCAGAAGAAATGAAAAATCCAGGGGCAACTGCCTTTTTACCATTCATAAGTGAGTTTATCGGGAACTCTCTTGACGTTGAGCTCTAACTACAGCGTTTAAGAAAATCCCAAATTTGAAATAAATAAGTTGGCTGACATACAGACATTTTACATATGAATTTAATAAAATAGATTTTTCTTTTTGAAATCTTTGGTAATCTCTGAAATATATCAACTGCAACCCAGGAACATTGTATCCCAAGTTGTGATTCATGAAATGAAACGGAAATGTATTATGTAATTCAATTTGGAGAGTCCAGCACAGAGCTCATTAGGGCTGTTGCTGGTGATGTGGACTAGAGTTCGGAGGCCTTGTGGTTTGGGCAAATTTCTCCCGGTCCGTACCTCCCCTTCTTCTGAGAACATTTTAACCAAATATCGTCACCCTTTAAAAATAGCATTCTTGAGCATTTTGCCCACAAATGAGGATCGTTCAGGGGAAATTTTAGGAAAAATTGTGGATTGCACACACACACACCCCCCCCCCAGCCCCTTTACCATTAACCTGTCTTGTGATGAGTCAGGCTCAGAACTGACAACTGACTCACGACCTTTCTATGTAGTTCTTGGATCCAGACCAGGCCTCGCCCGTACATTGGGCAGGTGGACGTCAGGGTGTCATCTGAGGTAACCAGAGCCCAGGGAAATGAAGAGACTTCCCCAGGGTGATGCTGCTCTTAAATTCAAGGCTAGAACCAACTCTGAAATCCCTGTGGTATTTTTGTTGTTGTTTTTGTTGTCCGTTTGTTTTGTTTTTAAGCTCATCACAGGCCTGAATTTCCAGTCAAAGCGTAGTTTTCCCTACATGTGGTGATTTCTAAGAAAGCAAATTGGAAAATGAGTAAGAAAGCACTTTTAGTCCCATCTGATTTTTATTGTACTCCTTTAAGTTTCTTTCTTAAAAATTTTTTTATTACGTTTAGATAAAATACACCATTTTAACCACTGTAAAGTGCACAGCTCAGTGGCTTTTAGTACATTTACAGTGTAGTGTACTGTTGCTGCTGCTGCTGCTGCTAAGTCGCTTCAGTCGTGTCTGACTCTGTGTGACCCCATAGATGGCAGCCCACCAGGCTCCCCCATCCCTGGGATTCTCCAGGCAAGAACACTGGAGTGGGTTGCCATTTACTTCTCCAGTGCATGAAAGTGAAAAGTGAAAGTGAAGTCGCTCAGTGGTGTCCGACTTTTAGCGACCCCATGGACTGCAGCCCACCAGGCTCCTCCATCCATGGGATTTTCCAGGCAAGTGTGCTGTTACCACTATTTAATTCCAGAGCATTTTTATCACCTTGAAAAGAAACTCTGTGCCCGTCGAGCATTTGCTCCCCATTTTCCTCTTCCCTGAGCCCCTGGTGACCTGATCTGCTTTCTGTCTCTATGAATTTGTCTATTGTAGATATTTCATATCAAGAAATCAAACACAGTGAGGTCTTTTGTGACTGGCTGCTTTTACTTAACATAAAGTTTTCAGAGCTCATCCATGTTATAGCATGTATCAGTACTTAATTCTTTTTATGGTTGAATAATATCCCATGGTATGTATATACTAATGGGATTCCCAGGTGGCACGGTCATAAAGAATCCGCCTGCTAATGCAGGAGACACAAGAGACGTGGGTTCAATCCCTGGGTCAAGAAGATGATCCCCTGGAGTAGGAAATGGCTACTCACTCCAGTATTCTCGCCTGGGAAATTCCATGGACAGAGAAGCCTGGCGGGCTACAGTCCATAGGGTCACAAGGTGTCAGACATGACTGATCCTCATATATGTATATACTATGTTTTGTTTCATCAGTTGATGGATACTGGTGTTGTTTCCAATTTCTGGCTCTTCATTAATAATGTTACTGTGAACACTTGTGTAATAAGCTTTTGTTTGAATTTTGTTTGTTTATTTTCGATTCTCCTGGGTTTATCTAGGAGTAGAATTTCTGGATTGAATAGCAATTTTGTGTTTGACTTTTTGAGGCACACCAAACTGTTTTCCAGAACTGCTGCACCATTTTACATTCTCACTGGCAATGTACGAAGGTTCCAGATTCTCCACATTCTCAGAGACACTTGCTACTTTCTGTTTTTTGTTTGTTTACTAGAGCCATTCTAGTGGGTATAAAGTGGTGTCTCATGGTTTTGATTTGTGTTTCCCAAATGACTAATGATGAGCATCTTTTCATTTGCTTATTGACCATTTTTATATCTTCTTTAGAGAAATTTCTAGTCAAACCATTTGACCACTTCTCTGGGTCGTTTTCTTTTTGTTGTTCAGTTGTAAGATTTCTTTATATATTCAGGATACTAGCCCCTTACTAGATATATGATTTGCATATATTTTCTCCCATTCTGTGGGATGTCTTTTCACTTTCTTGATGGTATCTTTTGTACAAAAATGTCTCCCAAATATTTATACAGGGAAAAACAGAGTTACCTTGTAGTGACCTTCATTAGTTCCCTAGTGGGAAGTGGGCAGAATTTCTTTAGGTGCAGGAAAATTGTGCCAATTAGAAGCAGAAGTCATTGGGTAGCCAGGAAGAGGCCAACTGAATGAAAGCAATTGTCTGGGGTATATGTGACCATTGGCTGGAAAACAAAACTTCTGGTGATGGAAAGAGATTCAGATTAATGGGTTTTGATGGAAATAAAGGGGATCCAGAATAGGAAGTAGTGACTTTCCACTAAGGCTGGCCTTTAGTCAGGGACTGTTTCTTGGGATGGAATTCCCAATGAGCCAAGTCCAACATTTTTCCCACAGTATGATCCTGCAAGGTGTCTCCTGGAGAAAAGAGCAGAGTAAAAGATATTGTAGGTTATAATTCCATGTACAGAGGAGCCTGGAAGGCTACAGTCCATAGGGTCACAGACAATCAGACATGACTGAGTGACTTTCATTTTCAACCTTGTGATAAATCGGGATCCAAATAGTCTAAGAAACTGGGGGGCTCTGAGGGAAGGTTTCCACTTCACATATCAACTTGCACTTACGAAGAAGTGACCCAAATCTGGCAATGACAGGTGCTGTTAGGAATTCTTTGCAGCTTTGAAACAGTCCAGCTGTGTTGGCATGTTTCTAGAACTAAGATTTTGGATAAAGTGTCATGTAGTTATGAACAAGATTTTTAGTTTTGTATATAAACCTGGGGGAAACTGTGAGGGTTTTGCGTTGAATCTCAAGATTCTACAATCAGTTTTCTGTGATGTTTGTGTCTTCTGTTTCCACCATTTAGAAGTATGTATAAGAACATTATAATGAATAACAGAATGTTATAATGAAATAATTCAAAACAAAGCACACAACTGTGCTTGTGCAAACACACACATGCACAAACACACACACACACTTATCAATGGAGCAAAAGCCCAGAGTAGAAAGAAAACAAGAAGGGAGCTTGTTCCCCTGATGACAACATGCAAGTGCATATCCCCAGAATGTCAGCTTCCCCGTGAGAAGAGACATCACCTGCTTTGCTGCACTTTTTGGGCCTGGTCGGGAGAATGAATGAGAAGATAATTACCTATGTATTTTGGAAGTAGAAGTGTTGTAAAAGAAAATGTTTTATAGTCAGCCAATGAAAAAGAATCTTGTCCAAGGACATCTTCTATAGCCCTCAGCCATCCTTCAGATAGTAAAGGAAGACAACGGAAGTAACAATGAGAACAAAACTGACCTAATGGCTCAAGTCCCAGTGTCGGGGTTATATATTTGCTGGGCACTTCTGTTCTCGCTCAGCAAGTGGCTGAGATTTTAACTTCCACAAATAGCTTAGTTCCTCTCTCCTGCAGCTCTGCTGACTCTTCGCTCTCCCTCTCCCTTCCCTGTACTCAGCATAGATGCCCTAATATGTTGGTACCCATGGACCTGCTATTTGCTGCTGGCTTCTGGTGTGCCCAGCCTCCCATGCCATTCTAAACAACTGGTGAGTACAATGGCCCTTATCCAACCATGTCTGCCTCAGATACCAGCATAGGACTGAGAGTAAATATTTTTTGATCAGTTGCTTGATGAATAAAAATATTTTAAAAAATGAAAATGCAAAAATTCATCTTAGAAAGAAAACAGTGGCGTAACCTTTTTAAACGAACCAAAATGGAAACTTACTGGCCGGGAACTATTAACTTATCTCCCAAACACACAGAAGTAGAAACAGACCAGATTTAGGTTTCATAGTTCACATTTCTGTAACAGGAGTTGTTGTTTTTATTATAAGCTCTATGTAGACCAAATTAACACTGAATTATAAAACAGTGGAAAAATGCAGAAAGTTGATAACTTTTGTTTGGTGATAACTTTGATAAATCATTATTTTCATAACACAAATGTACATGTTTGACAGATTTTTTTTTAGCTCAATCAATGGCTATTTTTAAACAGTACAATAAAACAAAGAAAATGGTAGTGTGGAGTAATGGAAAGAGGACAGGATTTGGCTGTTAAGTGTCAGGTGTAAAAGTAATACACTATCCTTTGTAAACTTCTCTGAGTCTTAGTTTCCTCAATTGCACTATTAACGTGGCAATAACATGTTCTCATGCAACCTCCCAGAATTTTGAACAGCCCTAGTGATAGAATGCATGTGACTATGATTTATAAATTCTAAAATGCTCCAGTGTATTAGTTAATGTTATTACCAAAATAAAGCAAAGCTCTCTACATCTTCTGTATAAAGGGGATTTGGCCTTAACTATGATCATTGTAGAATTTCAGATAAGCAGACCCACTTAGATCAGAATTGGCACTGTGGAATTTTGAGAAATGAATGATCTAATTTCATTTTTGTTTTTGTAAAATCGTCAGACAGTTTGTTTGTGGTGCTTTCTTTCTTTTTTTTTTTTTTTTCCTTTCTTCTCTCTCTTAACATCTGGTTTTCCTGATTTGATCAGACCTAGACATACCAAAAGAGTGTAGAAAATATTTTTGGGATTCATTTGCAGACACTAGTCATTTGGATCTTTTCATGCATTTTATGGGTTCTTATCTCAGCTCAGCCTAGACACTTGCGACTTTAAATATTCTTCATGTAGAAGATGATGTAGTTATCAGGTGAACCTATTTTATATCCAACTTAAGAAGTTTCTTGAGACTGTACTAGTCCAAACTCCTTCATAATAGAAAGGTTGTGGCCTGAGTTATCCAGGTAGCTTCCTGTCATGGTGTGGAAGGGAGAAATGTCACTGAGGAGGTGGCTCACATGTGGGATGCCAAGCAAGAAATTAGCAGCCCTGCCCTTACTGGCACAACTAGCTCTTGCACCCTCTCAAGGATGACCTCTGACCCACATAACCAGGTCATTCGCTCATATCTTTACAGGCATAGACACTCCACAGGTCAGTTGTAATCGACCTCGCTGTTGAGGCAGGTGTGGAGCTCAAGTCCCCTTTCCTCCCCTCCAGGCCAAGACTACCATAACCTCCTAAGTTTAGACATAAGGAGCTGGATCAGGCTTTATCACTCTGTGGCTTGACTGTGTTGACCCAGCTGGGCACTGAAGAAGGGTAAGATGAAGAAAGATAGGTTATTAACCATCTAGCTAGGGTTCCCCATGGCCCAAATTGATGTGCACAGATCAAACTTGCCCAGTCCATCAATATAGTCTCAGCCAACAAGCCATCAGGTGGTCAGTCGGTGTTCAGTATTCAAACAACAGCTACTATGTGAATGAAATAGGGGATGGCAGCCCACTGGCTTTCTTACACATGGAGCCTTTGGGCATCGGTTTCCATTTATTCCTTAACACAGTAGAAAAATATTAATTGAATGCCTGTGACTCGAGCAGTATCTGGGTCTTGGGGAACAGCTTTGTCCACAGTGATTAAAAACAAAAACAAAAATAGTAGTGGTCACCACAACTATGGAACTTATAGTCTGCCTGGAAGGGGAAATAAATGTGAAATAAAAGGACACATATTCCTCTACTATCAGAAGTGCTAGGAAGGAAATGTATGAAGTTCTATGATAGCATAAAAAGGGGATGCAATCCAGTTTGAGCGGATTGCCGGGAAGCTTTCCTAAGGAAGTGACATTTAAGGTGGTATTTGAAGAATGAGAATGGGTCAGCTCAGAAGAGAATTTTAAGAAGAAGCAATTGTTGCAGCAAAGATTCTGTTCCAGGAAGAGACAATGTGTTCCAAGAGGTGAAAGAAATTGTATGGTGTGAAGTTAGAATAAGAAGTAGAGTTCTGCTGATACTGCTGATACTGAGTATGTAGGCACCAGACTATTAAAATCTTTGTGGCCAGGATAATAATTCTGCTCCTTAGCCTAAGAGCAATGGAAAAACATGAAAGGATTTATAAAGCTCTATATAAGGAACAGTTTGGAGTGTTAAGAGTACATGTGAGATGCCTGTTAGGAGGCTAGAATAGTAGTCAAGATGAAACAAGATGGTAACTGAGAAAGACTAAGGTGATGGTAGAAAACGAATGAAGATAAGTGGACAGAATGGAGAACTTGGTGAAGACTGATGAAGCTTGATGCTAAAAATTCAGCAGTTAGGTGGCTCAAACAGTAAAGAGTCTGCCTGCAATGCAGGATACCTGGGTTTGATCACTGGGTTGGGAAGATCCCCTGGACGAGGGCATGGCAATCAACTCCAGTATTTTTGCCCAGAGACTCCCCATGGACAGAGGAGCCTGGTGGGCTACAGTCCATGGGGTCGCAAAGAGTCAGACACAACTGAGCAGCTAAGCACAGCACAGCACAGGATGCATCACAGTGGCTCTTGGGTTTTGGCTTGTACAGCGAAATAGACGAGGGAGCCATCTCCTGACAGGCGTTCTGGAAGAGGACCAGGTGTGAAGAAAGATGACAGGTTCATGCACATGTGGATGTTGAGATACACTTGTGCCATCTTTGTGCAGACATAAAGTAGATATTGGATACGTGGGACTAAAGCTCAGGGGAGAGGTCACAGCTGAACACGTGACATTGATAGTCATTGCCACACTGGCGAGAACTGAAGCCATGGACGGGAATGACATTCAGTGAAGTGAAGTGAAGTTGCTGCTGATCTTGCTAAACGTCTGCTACCAGTTCTAAGTCCCCAGCTACCAGCTCTCACACTCTGAGAGCTGCCTCCTCAAGGCCATTGAGAACGCTTTTCATCCATGGTTGGCAGGCTTCTTTTCAAATTAAACAGGATTGTGTGTGTGTGTGTGTGTGTGTGTGTGTGTGTGTGGTGTATAAGTGTGTGCAGGTGAAGGTTTGTTCTGTGGATCCAGGGTTGGAGAGTAAGCACTGCGTTTGAGTTTCATTCTCTAACACTCTAGTCTGCCAGCGTTTTCACAATGGAAGGAGCCAAGTGGCTTTTTCTGGGGTATAATTTGTTTCCTTTACCTTTGGCTTTTTATGGCGCTCACACCTTCTTTCTCCAAGGTTCCCTACTGCTTGAGACTTTAAACAGTCTGAGTTTGTTTCTAATTTTCTCAAAATGTCACCACCCACAATCAACTGGATAGCTACGCTTTTCCTTCGTCCAGCAAGGCCAGGAGTCAAACACCTACTCTTTATCTTCCCACCTGTCTTGGCATCTGACCCTGACTCCTCGAATGAGTCTACTGGTTACAGCACTCCATGGTGCTGGCACTCTGTCCCTGCAGGTGCCCAAACAGTCTGTTCTTTTGAGAGGGCCCTATCAGAGGTCTCGATCTCGCCAGTGGAATTGTATGGCTGGGTTTTCATTGCCTTTTAGTTCTCAGTCTGGTTTGTATTGATGGGGAACACACTGTAAAAACACTTCCCTCATCATAGTCCTCAGGTGGCCTTGCTGACTGTTCTACGTGTCTTGAAGAATGGTTGATTTTGAAGGGCCCAGAGTGTGGATTTTGGAAAAGTGAGAATTTTTGCTTGTGACTGATAGGCTTATTTAAGGCTCAGAGTTTAGTGTCTGTTTTTATTGCCTATCATCTTTTAGTTCTTGTGTAGAAAATCATATATCTTGCCTTGAATTTACCAATGAATTTAGAGTGAGTGTGTAGTATAATGTGCTGGGTTCATGCTCTGGGGGTACCAGAATAATAAAGGAAGCTGTAATCTACATTTTCAAGATGCATATTTGTATAGCAGTGGAGACAGAAAAACAATGACCAAATCTCAAGTGCTATGTTGACAAAGGCAAGGAAGCAACTAACATGGAGAAAATGAAATATTTTACTCACGATTTAAAAGCTACACATTTAAAGGAAGTGGATCTGGTTAGCGTGCAAAAAAACAGGCATATTTAATAATTCACATCACAGGAAAAGATGGCAATATCCACAGACAAATTATGAAAACAAAATATGTATCCTGAAGTAGAATGTGGGCTTAAGTACAAAAGACACTTTCTGCCAGTTAGATGTGTAACAAAAATTAATATTAATGAATAAGCAATTCTAGGAGAATGATGGATGCATGGAATATACCAGTGTTAGCAGAATGGCAAAATTTGTACAATATTGAAGCTGGACTTCCAGAGCTAAAATGTCTAATGATTACTATCTAAAAAAAATACAAGGCTTCCATAGCCACCAGACAGTAATTAATTTTAGTGAATCTCACACCTGCCTTAAATTAACAACCTTCTACTCATGTTCATATCTTCATTAAATATCATAACAAAATATACCCATTCATTAGATAGAATTCTAGCTGGTAAGCATGACCCTGATATTTGTAAGAATATATTCAATATCTGTACACCCATTATGTTTTCAGATAGCAGGAGAAAAATGCAGTACAATATTTTCCTCTTGTTAAGTCACTATCATTTAAGCTTTAACCTGGAACACTTAAAATAGAATTTAGGTTTACAAGATAAAAGCATGGCGAGAAATGTCAGATGGCTGTGGAAGCATGTGTCTCTGAAAAGTAGAACTCTCAAGAAAGAAAAACAGAAATGGCTTGCTCAGTCCATCTTGCTTAGTAAAGGAGCTGCAGCTTAAATTATCTAAAGGGGCATGTACAGTGAATGTTGTTACAAATTGTGTTAATTATTGAAGTATTGTGGATGCTGACATCAAGTAGTATCAAAATATACCCAGGATTGTTTTGATACCTGTATTTGTTGTTGTTGTTCCAAAAACCTTCTTTGTAAAAGCTTTTTTAAATGGAAGTATAGCTTTTTTAATTGATTTACAATATTGTGTTAGTTTCAATTGTACAGCACAGAAATTCATTTACATATGTATGTGTATAAATGTGTGTGTGTATAATATATAACAATCCTTCTCAGATTATTTTCCGTTAGATTGATACATATACATATAATAAACTTCTGGGGGGACAAAGGTGGATGAATTTCTGTTAAAAGCTGTTTGTGTGTGTCACATGTAACATACATGGTAAATATTTATTTACAGTCTTTGTTTAATAAAACAGGCATTTAAGTTTAAGTGAAATCAACAAAAGGGAAATAGGTGCATGGATGTGTGATTTTGAGATTGAAGTGAGTCTTAATATGTAAATAAGATGTGTAATGTGAAAAACAAAAATAGCATACTTCAAAGTCTGAAGGGATGTGGAGGCCAGATCTAATAGATAGAAATTCTGTATTATCCCAGAGGACATAACCAGGGCTTAGAATTTATAGAGAGGTAAAATTTGGCACTCCAGAAGGGAGGACCTTCCCAAGAACCTTAGATATCCAACGTGGGAATGCTCAGCCCCAGCTTTAGTGAACTCACAATGGCAACAGTGTTTAAGCAGGTATTGGATTACTGCTTGTCAAGGATGTCATAGACAGAACTGATTTGTGTGAAAGACTCAGCTAGATTGGCGACTTTCAACTTCTTTTTAAGGAGTGGAGCTTTTTCTTCAAATCACCTCTTACATAAAAGCAGAAAATTTAAAAATATACAACAAAATAAGAGGAGTGCTTTGGGGAGTCCCACTCTCTTGGTTTTCTCAACTCTCACATAAATGCCCCTTGGCACCTCCTCTGAATTCCAAGAGCTTAAACATCCCCTCCTCACTCCATAATATCTAAAGGATTTATGGTTCCTTTTGCTTCCAGGATTCCATGACTATTCTGTATATAAATTGTTCTTGTTTGAATTGCTTCATTAGCGATATTTCTTTTTGCTTTAACTCCTAAAACATATGGAATTTTACAAATTAGGTTTAGGAATTTTTAGCTCAGAGTTTAGATTTGTCTAACTACATGTGTTGACCAGTCTGGATACAGAAATGATGATTTTTTTTTCCCAAAAGAAGAGTTTTTGAGGTCTAGTAGTATCTGTTTTAGATTCAGACTACTTGAAATCAGATTGTATGACAATGAGGAAGTAGAGCATTAAGGAACCAGGTCCAATAACTTTGATCAGATTGTATTTAGTGTGTTATGGAATTATGTGTTTCTTTCAACTCTGTCTGGCCACAGAGTCTCTTTTGAAGCTCACGTGTAGGCAGTTAATCTTGACTGGGTTCATTGATTTATAATAGGGAGAAAAATGCTCTTGTGAATCCAAATAACTTAAACTTGAAAAAGTTTTCAGTCAAGTGATTTTGTCCATAAACCACTAATAAAATTAAAGAGATGTCAAACAGAGAACGGATATCTTGCAGGGGTCACTGCTCTGCAGGTGCAAAAACTGGAGTTAACCAGTTAATCAGCTTGGGAGATTCAATGTGCTAACTAACCTAAAAAAGATGGGTGTATCAGGCAGCTGATGACTTATGAGTCAGAATGAAGCAAAAGGTGGCATGTCTGATTTGAAAAATGAGGCTTTTTAAAAATCTGTCTATCTGGATTGTATGTACACTTAGCAGGCCAAATTACAGCTGATTTACAGAAGAGAGAAACATTGACAAGTATTTTCATTGGCACCTTAGTACGGCAGCAAAGAACTGAAGGCATTCTGGTTGTGCATCAGTTGGAGAATATATGGATAAAATGTGGTGGGTGTGAGGGCCTTGGAATTTTATGAGTGAACTGTTAGAAGCAACATGCTTGCTGCAACATAGCAACGTGGATGCATCGTAAAGACACAGAGTTAACACACAGTTGCCTATGGGAAGGATGTGGGAAGATTTAGGAGCTGGGGAATGGGAATAAAAGACAACATTCAAACAATCATTTGTTGTGTGGTGTAAAACTAGTTGTATGCAGGAGAAATGCCAAAAGTAAAATTTTGAAATGAAGAAGAAATTGATCAAATCTGTGAGGTTGGATGGAGACTTCTAGAGAAGGAAATGTTTGGGCTGCCTCTTCAGGCATAGAACAATATGGACAATTTGGAGAAAGTCAACAATTCAGCATAACTGTGGCGTATAGTATGTATTGAACAGTAGCAGGAGATGAGGTGAGTGCTACAAGCAGGGTGTAGATTACAGATAGTCTGGTGGACAATATAGTTCAGTTCAGTTCAGTCACTCAGTCGTGTGTGACTTTTTGTGACCCATGAATCACAGCACGCCAGGCCTCCCTGTCCATCACCATCTCCCAGAGTTCACTCAAACTCACGTCCATCGTGTCCGTGATGCCATCTAGCCATCTCATCCTGGGTCGTCCCCTTCTCCTCCTGCCCCCAATCCCTCCCAGCATCAGAGTCTTTTCCAATGAGTCAACTCTTCACACCAGGTGTCCAAAGTACTGGAGTTTCAGCTTTAGCATCATTCCTTCCAAAGAAATCCCAGGATTGATCTCCTTCAGAATGGACTGGTTGGATCTCCTTGCAGTCCAAGGGACTCTCAAGAGTCTTCTCCAACACCACAGTTCAAACGCATCAATTCTTCGGCGCTCAGCCTTCTTCACAGTCCAACTCTCACATCCATACATGACCACAGGAAAAACCATAGCCTTGACTAGACGGACCTTAGTCGGCAAAGTAATGTCTCTGCTTTTGAATATGCTGTCTAGGTTGGTCATAACTTTTCTTCCAAGGAGTAAGCGTCTTTTAATTTCATGGCTGCAGTCACCATCTGCAGTGATTTTGGAGCCCCAAAAAATAAAGTCTGACACTGTTTCTACCGTTT
>SJYQ01002291.1:342867-357371 GCA_006410935.1 Redunca redunca
CTTTACTAGCATGTGAGATGAGTGCAATTGTGCGGTAGTTTGAACATTCTTTGGCATTGCCTTTCTTTGGAATTGGAATGAAAACTGACCTTTTCCAGTCCTGTGGCCACTGCTGAGTTTTCCAAACTTGCTGGCATATTGAGTGCAGCACTTTCACAGCCTCATCTTTCAGGATTTGAAACAGCTCAACTGGAATTCCATCACCTCCACTAGCTTTGTTCATAGTGATGCTTTCTAAGGCCCACTTGACTTCACATTCCAAGATGTCTGGCTCTAGATTAGGGATCACATCATCATGATTGTCTGGGTTGTGAAGATCTTTTTTGTACAGTTCTTCTGTGTATTCTTGCCACCTCTTCTTAATATCTTCTGCTTCTGTTAGGCCCATACCATTTCTGTCCTTTATTGAGCCCATCTTTGCATGAAATGTTCCCTTGGTCTTGCATTTGATCTCAGAGGGAACAGAACTAAGCTGAGAAAAAGTAAGAATGGATTGTGTAATAGACCACTCAACAGGAAGAGCGTAGATTGGACTAGAAGAGATAGGTCTGAGAAAGAGAAATTAGTTGAAATATTTGAAAGAACCTATACAAGAGAGGACAAATATCTGAATTAGGGAAGTAACCATGAAGATGGATGCTGGAAAAAGATATGGATGGTATTAAGGGGGGAAACTGGTGAGACAATTGTGACTGACTAGATATTACATGAGAAAAAATGAGACTAGCCTTCAAGTTTCTGGCTTGGATGATTAGATGAAAAGTTATATTGTTAAGCAGTAGAGGGAATTTAGGAGAAATTTGAGAAGTGGACTTAGTTGAAGTACATGTTGAATTTGAAGCTCTTGGTGTGCCATTCAAGTGGTGATATCTAACAGATAATTCGGTCTGTTATCAGGAAGTGGTCTGAGCTAGAGGTACACATTTGGGACTTGAGGCAGTCAAAGAGCTGCTGCCTCTGTTTCAGAAACTCAGGGAAAATTTGTAGAAGGAAGAGGAAAAGGGACCAGACATTTTGGAGAATATGAGGGAATGGGTAGATGAGAGAAGAATTCAAGGAAAGTATTTAGGGTATAACAGAAGAATGAGAATAAGAGAAGTTCTGTTCAGTTGTTCAGTTATGTCTGACTCTGTGACCCCATGGACTGCAGCACGACAGGCTTCCCTGTCCATCACCAACTCACAGGGCTTACTCAAACTCATGTCCATTGAGTCAGTGATGCTATCCTACCATCTCATCCTCTGTCATTTTCTTCTCCTGCATTCAATCTTTCCCAGCATCAGGGTCTTTTCCAGTGAGTCAGTCCTTTGCATCAGGTGGCCAAATTATTGGAGTTTCAGCTGCAACATCAGTCCTTCCTACAAATATTCAGGACTGATTTCCTTTAGGATTGACTGGTTTGATCTCCTTGCAGTTCAAGGGACTCTCAAGAGTCTTCTCCAACACCACAGTTCAAAAGCTTCAATTCTTTGGTGCTCAGCTTTCTTTATAGTCCAGTTCTCACATCCATACATGACTACTGGAAAAACCATAGCTTTGACTAGATGGACAAAGGTCTCTGCTTTTTAATATGCTGTCTAGGTTGGTCATAGCTTTTCTTCCAAGGAGCAAGTATTCTTTAATTTCATGGCTGCAGTCACCATCTGCAGTGATTTTGGAGCCCAAGAAAATAACATCACTGTTATCACTATCACTGTTTCCATTGTTTTTCCATCTATTTGCCATGAAGTGATGGGACTGGATGCCTTGGTCTTAGCTTTTTGAATCCTGAATTTTAAGCCAGCTTTTTCACTCTCCTCTTTCACTCTCAAGAGGCTCTTCGGTTCTTCTTCACTTTCTGCCATAAGGGTGGTGTTTTCTGCGTATCTAATATTTCTCCCAACAATCTTGATTCCAGCTTGTGCTTCATCCAGCCCGGCATTTCACATGATGTACCCTGCATATACGTTAAACAGGGTGACAATATACAGCCTTGACATACTGCTTTGAAATCTGCAAACTATAAGGGAAACTGGGAGAAGGTGATGTATTGGAGGTCTAGGGAATCGAGTAGTTGATGAATGAGGAGGCAGACTTTCTTCTATTCTACACATCTGTTCATTAGCAAGCAGAAATGTCATTCCTGTTGCTCACATCTCCACTGATCCTCAACAACACCACTGTCACCCACACCCATGCCACTGTTTGCTCTCTACTGTGATCGCCTCTTAATTGTTCTCTCTCCTCCACACTAATCTTAAACTTTGTCTAAAACATAGGTCCTATCATGTTGCTTCTCTGCTTATAAACCTTCAATTACTTCCCCTTATAAATAATAAAAAAAAGAACAATCTATACTTTATGATGGACTACAAGCACCTGCAAAATCTGCCCCCTGCTGGTCTCTCCACCCAACTCCTGCCACTTCCTCCCTTGATCTTCACTGATCTTCATTCTGCTCCTAAGAGGTGACAGTCCCCTGCCCCCCCAGGCCCCTTGCTTTTCCTAAAGAGTAGTATGGCTTCTCCATTCTTATCTTTAATGACTCGACTCAAATGCCACATGCCCAGAGCAATCTTCCCCAGTCTCTCTGTCCTTCATTACTGTGTCTTCCGGGTCAGAAGTGAAGTGTTCTCTGTGGTGTCCTAAATGGGAAGTAAATCCAAAAGAGGGGGGATATATATATATATGGGACTTCCCAGGTGGCTCTAATGGTGTGGAATTTGCCTGCCAATGCAGGAGATGCAGATTTCATCCCTGGATTAGGAAGATCCCCTGGAGTAGGAAATGGCACCCCACTCCAGTATTCTTGCCTGGAGAATTCCATGGACAGAGGAACCTGGTGGGCTACAATCTATGGGGCAGCCAAAGGTCGGATGAAACTGAACGACTGAACACAATATGTGTACGTATAGCTCAGTCGGTAAAGCATCTGCCTGCAATGTGGGAGACTTGGGTTCATTTCCAGGTTTGGGAAGTTCCCCTGGTGAAGGAAATGGCAACCCACTCCAGTATTCTTGGGACTTCCCTGGTGGCTTAGATGGTAAAGCATCTGTCTACAGTGCGGGAGACCTGGATTCGATCCCTGGGTTGGGAAGATCCCCTGGAGAAGGAAATGGCAATCCACTCCAGTACTATTGCTTGGAAAATCCCATGAACAGAGGAGCCTGGTAGGCTACAGTCCATGGGGTCACAAAGAGTCGGACACGACTGAGCGACTTCACTTTCACATAGCTGATTCACTTTTCTGTATAGCAGAAATTAAACAAATATTGTAGAGCAACTATACTCCAATAAAACGTAAGTAAAAAGAAAAATAGAAGTGAAATCTTCCATGTGAGAGTAATAGAGGAGAGAACTGGGTCTTTCCCTTGACAGGAGGAGAACTGCAGACTTCATCAGCATAGATGCATCTGTGTAATCACCCTCAAAACAAGTTCTAGGATATACTCATCACCACCAACATTTCCCTAGTTCCCTCCCTCAGTACTTGCCAGCAGAGGGGAGCTGCTTGTCGATTTCATTGCCAGCCTTTGTGTTTCCCCAAACCTCATCAAGATGTCTTATTGGGAAAAGTGGTGGGAAATATGGGGCTTGACTATATTTCAACCCTTCAACAAAGCCTGTGCAACTATCAGATTTCATCTGGGTTGTCTTTCTCTTAGTAAATGACCTCTACCTCTTTGAGCACACGTGAGTGGCAAATGCCATTTGCATAGAAAATAGCCAGCATTTGTCAGCCAGCCCCAGAGAGGACATTTTTCTTCTCTGGAAATTTAGACAATTTTGCTATTTTTGGTTCTATGGTTATCAGTGTCTTCAAAAATGTTACTTTATATTATTTTTCTATTTTACCCCAAATTGTTGCAACAAAAATGTTGGGCTACCACATCCTACTTAATACTACTTGAAAGTGGAGGTCTGTTTTCTCTCTAAAAGCCAACTTAAAAATCGCCGGAACTTCCCTGGTGGTCCAGTGGTTGAGAATCTTTGCAACTGATGGTTGAGAATGCAATCAAGGCATTGCAGTGCCACGGAGCCACTAAACCTGTGAACCACCGCTACAGAATCTGTGTGCTGCAACTAAAGATCCCACACGTTGCACCAAGATCCCACGTGCCTGCCGCAGCTAAGACCTGACACAGCCAAATAAACACATAAATGTTTAAAAATTTGCCAACAAGTACTTCTTTGACATTCTCTACTCCAGCAGAGGGATCTTCCCAGCCTCCAGGAGATGTAAGAGAAACATAGGGGTCGAACCTAACATCTCTTACATCTCCTGCATTGGTAGGCGGATTCTTCACCATGCCACCTGGGAAGCCCTATTTCTTGGACCCCTGTTTTATTCTTAATATGATGCTGAAGGAGTTAGAAAAAGAATCTAAGCCATGAGCTTTAATCAAGGTAGCTGACATCCATTTGGGAAGGAAAAACATACCTGAGTGGAACTATTAGAAAGCGTGACAGTTATGTTGACTCTAATGGGAACACCTAGAACCTTGGTTAAGTGATTCTGTCTTCCAGATCTCATTTTTGTCCGTTGCAAATGAGAGGTTTGATTTTGATGAGCGGTTATCAAACGTTTCTGTTAAATGCACTGAGCCACGTAACAGGGCTGGCCAGCTGAATAGCTGCTCAGGATATCCATCTATATGAGGTGTTAAAACAGTGATGGAAATAAAATAAAATGGCGAAAACTGAATGTATCAGAACTCCTCTCAGGAAGAGGACCATATGTGATCTCAGAGTCAGCCATTTGGGATATTGGGTGAGATTCCCGAGGAGCTTACCTAAGAAACAACAGATGGAGGATAAACCCTTCTAATGAGGAGGAATCTGGTTTAGTGCAGGGCTTTTGTTCTGTTGCACTGCAAGCTTGGGCCCCATTCAAGATGCCTGGGATGACCGAGCAGAGGTTGAGCCTCACTACCAGTGGTCCTGTTTTTCTGCCCTCTTTACGTACTGCTTAGTATTTTTACATAAATGAACAAATGTTTTTAAAATGTAATCTGAACAGGAAACACTCAAGTATGAATGCTGCATGCCTCACCAAGCTTTGCAGCAAATAACTGCTTTACAGATGAATTTTTACAAAGAATCCCAGTGGAAAAACCAGATGAGACAAAAACTACCCTGTTTAAATCAGATGTAAGGACACGGGACTTTGTTCACTCAGTTTCCCTTTAAACCTGCTGAGAAAATGTTGTCAGATTCTAGTCCTCAATGGAATAACTGTTTAAAAACTACTGATCTAGCTGCTTTCCACCCTTTTTAAAAAGCACTAATCTTTTCTGATTCTTTGATAAAGTACAGACATATAGAGAATCATATAGCAGTGCTTTGTTTCTTAAATTCTTATATATCTCTCACCAAAATTAGTATTTTCACTGGTTCAATAACAAGTATTTTGAGAAAAATAGAACATTGACATGTTAAACATACGATTGTCATTTATAGTTTCTCTTTGTCTTTTTAAGAAACCTATGTTCTGAAAGTTTTCTTGAACTTTCAGCCCTTGTATGAAATAATGTGTTTTCATTTCCATGAACTCATTCTTGTTCTCTGATGACGTCTTTTTTTAAAAAAATAATCACCACTCTTGTTTTATGGAAGCCCTCCCTTAAGCCTCTCTGAGGCTATTCATTAGAGTTCTCTGGGTGTCTGTTTCTCTTTTTTTAGGTTACCTTCTGCCTGTTTCTCAGCATTTGCTTCTATTCTGTTCCTTCTCTTTTGAAGAGCTGGATCTTTGTAAGTTTCCCAGAAGTCTTGACTGCAGTTCATATTTAAGAAGGAATAACTAGGTTGATTAATAAAAGCAGATCCAGGATTTCCTCTGCGGTTTGGGGCCCCTTTCCAGAAGGAGATGGTGATTCAGATTCTGGGGATCTTGGCTGTGAGGTTTTCTCCCTCCACCTCAGCTGGGACTTGATGAGAAAGTCAGTGTTGGGTACCCACTCTCATGTGGAACACAGAGCCCTCCTAGGCACATTGATGAATTCCTTTGGGAGCACATCTCAGGTCTAGAATCCAGGGGAAGACACTGCTGCTGCACGGGGCATGGTGGCTGGAGAAGGGGTGGGATCAGGCTGACTCAGCAGAATTGCACAGGCTCTTCATTCACTGCTTCAGCCTCCCCTTCCATTCCCTCCACTCCTGCTCACCCCAGACACTGCCAGGAAAAACTGCATGTGGCAGCCTTCCTCTTCTACCTGCTCTGAGCTGTGGCTTCCTGCATCCTAGTTTATTAGGCAGTATGATCCTGTTGTCTAGGATTTCTAAAAGAATGACCATTACTTCCATTTCCAGTGTTTTTAATGGGTTTTTCCCTTTTGTATTTTACTGCAGTGGCACACTAAAGATGGGGAAGTTGGAAAGCTCCATTCAGGGTGTAGGCAATAGTGGTACATTGCCGTAGAGAATTTATAAACAATAATAAAAACCAACCCAAAGAAAGTCTGGTTTTTATTATCACCAAGATCAGTGATAAAATGTTCTCCCTTACCCCCTAAAAAAGTATCTTAAGAAAAAAAAAAGTTCTAAACAATTTCATTGGTTACTGTAGAGTTTTAATAAAATATATGTATGTTTCAAATAAGCACATTTTTACTACTATTGTCTAACAAACATTGGATTCTACAGAGAAGTTAATTTGGAAACCTCCCAGTTATACATTTGGTTCCAACACAAATGGACTCAGCTACACATGTTTGTTTCAAGAGTAAGTTTATAAAGTTTTGGAATCATTTGTGATTTTGGCGTCACTTGTGTTTCCAATTCCTGTGGTACTACATATTCCTGCATATAACCAGTAGATTGGAAATAAGCATTGACAGGGCAGTATTGTGAAGATAAAGAAACAGAACTTGAGTAACTTCCATTGTCTCATTCTGTGTGACCATTCCAAGCTTTATTTGTGTTTCAATTTAAAACAATGATATACAGAGCAAACTGTGAGGCATAACATCTTTTATTGTAAGTGCAAATTGTAGTTTGTGCATGAAATCTTTTATTAAATTACAATAGTATCTTGAAATGGAAGTTTAATGTTTATAAATTAATTCTTTGTTTTAAGCTATGGTCCAATCCAAGGAAACGGTGACTGTTACTGAAAGTAATTTTGTCATAAAGGAAAAGGGAGTATTAAAAGACTACTCCAGGTGCCAAATAGCAGTATGCATGCCAGTGTTTCAAGTCATCTCACTGGGTTAGAGGAAAGAAGGAAGGAAGTCCAGGTGTTTAGGCGACCATTTTGAAGCAGAAAGTTGGGTACTATGATTAAAAGGAGAATTCAAGAGGTAAAATGACATTTCAAAAGCAATGGAAGTTCAGTAGTGGAACTTGTCTCCCACTTGGGTTTCTGTTAGCCAAAGTGGTCTGTGCAATTTATGTGAATAGTTGGCCCTGTGAAGAATATGCACACACATCCAGCTCTATTAGTCCTTCTGGGCTAAGCATGAGTCCCGTTCCTCTTGCTACCATTTCTCAGACAACTTTGGCCCAGACTCATCTCAACTCTCATGTATTACTCATCCAGCATTTTTCATACTGTACCTGTGTTTGCTTCTACTTGGACTACAAGCTCTTTAAGAGCTGGGATCTATCTTATGGGTGCCTACATTCTTGGCAGCACAGAGACTATTACCTGAGGTTCCCAGGGATGGTTGGTGACGGACATGTCTATGGCAGGCTTGCTAAGAAGAGTTAGTCCTCAGTGGTGACCTACTTGAAGGTGGATTAAAAAAAAAAAAAAAGAAACTGGATGAAAAATGAACTCTGAAATCTAAGTGCTATTTTACATCTTAGTAAAAAATGAAGTACAGTGATGAAGCAATGGGATTTCCTGCTAGTTTAATTGACACAATGGCTCTAAAGGAATTTCCAAAAGTGTGATTTCAGATGTGTTCTGTGCTAAGGAAAGGTCACTGGCATAGGCATGTAGCCTCCTTCAGAGGGACTGCTCTGAAAGATAATACCCAGTGCATCTGCTGGTTCTGTTACCTAAATATCCAGAGCTAATACTGTTTTCTCAAAGGACTAGATCACACTGAAGGCATTGGTTCAATCTGAATCTCATTATCAGAGATTAAAGGATGACTTAATTTGATAAGAGAGTAACAGTTTTGCTTTCTCAGTTTAAGAGAAAGTCATTGTTGTAATCAGATACCTTCCATACTGAAGCTGAGCAAAAAATTGTTGCTCAATTCAATTCCATGGAGAAATAGAAAAGGATAGGGTAGGGTAGCTATGGCTGTCAAGAGAATATTAGCTTATGTCATTAGGATCCCCCCCACTCCTGTTTTTTTTTTTTTTTTTTTTGATCCACACAGACAGTTTAACAGATTGAGGAAGTGGTAGGAGAAGAGATAGCTGTAAAGATTCAATCTTCAACAAAAAGATCTTTCATTTGGAAAGATAAGGCTGTGTTTGGATATAAACAAAGCTTATCAAGTCATGATGGGATCGAGAGGATAAACTGAGATTTGTTCAATAAACACAAATGCTAGATATTCAAAAGTGGTAGATTTAGAGTAAATAAAAGGGAATTATAATTTCCGTAGTCTTCCTTGCTATCTCAGCTGGTAAAGAATCTGCCTGCAATGCAGGAGACCCTGATTTGATTCCTGGGTTGGGAAGATACTCTGGAGAAAGGATAGGTTACTGACTCTAATATTCTTGGGCTTCCCTGGCGGGTCAGATGGTAAAGAATCCACCTGCAATGTGGGAGACTTGGGTTTGATCCCTGGGTTGGGAAAATATACTGGAGAAGGAAATGGCAACCCATTCCAGAATTCTTACCTGAAGAATCCATGACAGAGGAGCCTGGCAGGCTATAGTCCATGGGATTGCAAGAGTCGGACATGACTTAGTGATCAAACCACCACCATAATTTTGACAGAGGGGAGTGAATACACTTCTGGAACCTATTAACCTAAGAGGTGGCACTGGCAAAAATATAAGTAGACTGCCAAGAGATTTGATCCCTTCATGGGTGACAGGTTCAATTGCACTCCATGGACTGCAGCACGCCAGTCTTCCCTATCCTTCACTGTCTTCCAGGGTTTGCTAAAACTCATGTCCATTGAATCAGTGACACCACACAAACATCTCATCCTCTGTTGCCCTCACCTCCTCCTGCCTTCAGTCTTTCCCAGCATCACAGTCTTTTCCAGTGAGTCAGCTCTGCCACATGGGGTGGCCAAAGTATTGGAGCTTTAGCTTCAGCAACAGTCCTTTCAGTAAATATTCAGGGTTGATTTCCTTTAGGGTTGACTGGTTTGATCTCCTTGCTGTCCAAGGGGCTCTCTACAGCACCACAATTCAAAAGTATCAAGTCTTTAGCACTCAACCCTCTTTACTGTCCACCTCTCACATCTGTACATGACTACTAGAAAAACCATAGCTTTGACTATATGGACCTTTGTAGGCAAAGTGATGTCTCTGCTTTCATTACACTGCCTAGCTAAAGCAAAATTATTCAGGGAGGCCAGGATGACTGGTCACTTTCCTGACCTCCAAGGCTGATGTCGAATGTGATACTCTAGGCCTCTAGGACTCATTCTTGGTTTCATCATTGCAGATGGTCTTCAGGACAGCAGGGACCAAGGGACTGGCCCAGGGTCCAAGGGGCACCATTCTGATGTTCTCAAGTTTCATCTTCCCAGGCTAAATATTAACTTTCAGCCTGGAGTATCTGTCACCAAGTCATCTGTCTTAGTAAATGCTCTTGGGGTCCCAGTATCAGGAGGAGGCAATGAATCTTCCCTGCTGACAGTGAGAATACCCACACCCAGCCGCCATCATGATTCCTGCATCCCACACTGTTCATGACAGTAAATTAGGCACCAAAGATTGTTTACATAACCCCTGATACTTGGTATATTTGTCAGCCCTACTCCATGGTCTGTGACTTTTGTAGAGCCAGAAAATGTTTAAAATAGAAGGCTACAGATAATATATAAAATTATGAGCACTTTGCAAGAATTCAAACAAGTTTATCTGAACATATCCCTCAGATCGCATATATTTCCTTTCCTCCTTTTTTCTCTCTCATTTTGTCTCCATTTCCCATCCCCCCCTTCTTTGTTTGTTTTAATTCTATACTCAAACAGAGTAGCTTGTGCTCTCCCTGTAAGCTTTTCACTGGACCCTCTGCTTGCTTCCCTAAGTAGCCATTTTCTTAGCTACACTAATTGGCTGTGTGTGCATGTGATTTCCAAATCTGCAGACCCCACCATAACTTTTATCCTAACTTTTGATCATGTGTCCAGTTGCTTTCTTCTTAGCTTTATGGTTACACTTACCTTGTAAGTTTAGTCTTTAGCCAAAATTCCTGTGTTAGAAGACCTGGTTGTGAAATAAAGACATTGTTCCTTAAAACACTCTCTAAAGAGTGTCATCCCAATCAAAATAGAAACATTGGGGAAATATTCATTTAGCACATATTTCTCAAAACACTTTTGGAACTTCTGTGTGTAGTCCTCATTGGTGGTAAGTTTGTCCTTTGACATTGGAATCTGATTTTCATTTCTTTTTTCTTTGCATGGCATATGGGATCTTAGTTCTCTGGCTAGGATTTGAACCCACACTCCCTGCATTGAAAGTGTGGCATCTTAACCACTGGACTGCCAGGGATGTCCCAGAATCTTTTTTTCTTTTTCTTTTTTAAATAAGCGTGAATGTTACCTGGTTTATATTCAGCAACTCTAATGGTAAATTAGTCCTTACAGATTTAGATAGTGCTAGCCCTTCTACAAATCTTACTTTGATCCAGCTATAACTTTTCTTATGCAGTCTATTCCTTTGTATAATTGAGTATCTACTTTGTTTTCAGAACTACAGAAGAGTTGCTGGTATTGAGACGAATAATATGCCGATAATGCTATTGAAATAAATGCTTTGTGTGGAGGAAATTTTTGACCTTGATTCTAACAATCCATTATATCCTTTTTTTTTTTTTCAGGTCAGGACTAATTCATGGATTGTGAAATTTTAAATTTGGTGGTCACTTTCTGTGGTTTTTAATTGAGTGTAATAAAATAGAATGTGTATAATATATTTTCCAGCATTGTTGAGATACCATTGAAATAGAATAGAATAGAATAGTACTGAATACATTAGAATTCTGCTTCTGCTTAGGATATGGAAAGCTATAAGATAACTTTGCTTCTACTCTATTAATGGGCTAAGACTAAATAATCAAACCAAAACTAAATAATTTTCTTAAATGAATAATAAAGTTTAGGTAACAAAGCAACCAGGTAATAGAATTTCAGAAGTGTGAGTCTCTTTGAGGAGAAGAAACACATGAACTCTTTCACCTTTGTCATACCATGGGAAGAATTGGCTGCCATAAAAGGGGAGAAGACCACTGACATTTTGATGAATTCTGAAAGGCTGAGCATGGTTTCATATGATAGTTTAGAATAGCTGGGAATCCCAGATACAAGAGAATTTACACTCATTTACAAACTCTTTTATACTAATATCCGGTGGGTTCTCAAAAGAAAGACTGGGGACTGGGCAGGAGCGAGGGGTTGAGTGCTCATCGGTAGGGATCAGCTCTTGCTGATGCACAGAAATAAAGCACTGTTAACTTTCTTAGCTCTCCCTCATACCTAGGAAAAGGTTTCAAGATCTGGACAAAGGGCTTGAAACTCTTTTGGATCTAGGATTCTGCACTGATACAAAGCAGACGTCTTTTATCACTGAGAGGGGGACAAGGAATTCTACCACCAATGCCCCATCTCCTACCTCCACCACATCAACACAAGGCAGAGTTGCTACCATGGTGATAAGAAGGAAAGGAGCACCAAAAATGCTCAGTCCCCATGGTCCTGGTGCACAGTACTTGTCTAAAACCAAATCTGGATAAGGAGAACCAAGAACACTCACTATGAGTCTAGCCCCAAATAATGAGCAGTAGCTGTCTACTGTTGCAGTTGGTCAGAAGCATGAAGACAGATGGATCTGTGGTACAGAGCTGAAGCGTCTGCTGAAAGCTGAGTGGAGTAAGACCATTGAGGAAAACTCCTCAACACTCCACACCCCACACTAAGCACAACGTAACAGCAGCCCATTGCCAGAGGAATTTGAGTCTGTGCTGCACCAAAGGTTATGTGCCTGTGTGCATACTTAGGTTGCCTCCAACTCTGTGCGACCCTATAGACTGTAGTCTGCTAGGCTCCTCTGTCCATGGGATTCTCCAGGCGAGAATACTGGAGTGGGTTGCCATTCCCCCCTCTAGGGTATATCACCCCCACCCCCACCCAGGGACCAAACCCTGGTCTCTTACGTCTCTTGCACTGGCAGGCGAGTTCCTTATCCCACTAGCACCACCTGGGAAACCTGACTATAGCAATAAGATAACCCAGATCAATGAGACTGAATCAACTCAAACAGCTCAATGGAAGAAGAGGCATGCTTATTTCTGCATGCACATATAACCCTATATAGATTGTTCTTCTAAACAGAATTTTTAAGTACATAAAGCAAAAACTTGCAACTCAATGGAGAAATAAACAAGTCCACAATTACAGGTTGAGAACTTAATACTCTAATGCAGTAACTGATAGAACAAGTAGACAAAACATTAGTGAGGCTATGGAAGACCTGTACTACTGGCAGAGTGATGCTTAGAACACTTCACCTACCAGTAACAGAATACACGTATTTTTCAAGTGCACATGTTCACTAAGATGCACTATCTTCTGAGCCATAAAACAAAGCTTAACAAATTTCAAAGAATTGAAATCATTCAGAGTATGTTTTTTTGGTAAGAATGGATTTAAGCTAGAATCAATAACAGAAAGTTAGTGGAGAGAGTATTGTAAAGTACTCAAATATTCTAAAATTTAATAACAGACTTCTAAGCAATCAGTGTGTCAAGAAATCACAAGGGCAATTAGAAAATATTTTTAGGGTCAGTGCACTATGACAACACTGAGGGATGGAATGGGGAGGGAGGGGTTTCAGGATGGGGGACACATGTACACCCATGGCTGATTCATGTCAGTGTATGGCAAAAACCACTACAATATTGTAAAGTAATTAGCCTCCAATTAAAATAAATAAATTTAAAAAAAAGAAAATGAAAACAGTATATAAAAATTTATGTGATGCAGCTATGGCTGTGCCTAGAGGGAAATGTATAACAGAAAAGAATAGGCTAGAAAGTAGTAATGCAATGCAAGGATTCTATTTAGGAACTGCACACATAGCAACTAATGTTAGGTCAGCCGCTGTGGGAGATACCTTTGTTTGAAGGAGACATGACATATATACACATTGGGTAGAAATGTGTTTATAATTTATTGCTTACTTTTCTCATTTGATTTCATAAAATAAGGCAGCCAGTTTGATTATCAGACTAATAGGAGCTCCCAAGTATATTGATTTTTTTATTACCATAGTCCATAGTTTTGAAGCAAAGTGAGAAATTTTTTTTCTGCTCTTAGCAAGAGGGAGTTTCTACCCTCTTGCTAAGGGACTTTCTACCAAATTTCAGTTGTGAATGTTCAGTGCATTTTTCAGAAAGGAAGTTTAGAATATGACAGTTTTTGTGTTTGTAGCAATTGTGGTATTTAATTCTAACTAGTGTAGATTGCTCAATAAATCATATTGGTTTGTCATTAGAAGAAAAAATTAATTTGCATGCTCAGTTTCAACTCCTGGATGTAAACTGTGATGATATTGAGAAAAATCATTCACCCTAATCTAAAAAAATACCTTATAGTAAAGTTTATTGAAAATACAGTTTTACCAAACGTGGAAAATACAATGAGAATAACAGAATTCAATTTTTTAATTGAAGAGAAATTGCTTTACAATATTGTGTTGGTTTCTGCCATACATCAACATGAATCAGCCATAGGTATACATATGTCCTCTCCCTCTTGAACCTTACTCCCACCTCCTACCCTATCCAACCCTCTGGGTTGTCACAGGGCCCAGGTTCCAGTGTATTTTTATTATGAAATTTCAAACCTTCAAAATTAAGAGATGAAAATCTATTTGTCAATACAGTATGCCAAATTTGTTGATAAAAATTCTCAAATATTTTCACTGGGAAAAAAAGGTAATTGTGACATTTTCTACAAGTTTTGTAACCATTGGGTAGGCTTTTTTTTTAATTATCAGATTTAATAGTTTATAGTATTAATATGTAGTGTGGTAAAAAGAAAAAAGTCTAGCTCATATAATTGCTAGAAAAAAGATTTTTTTCTGTTGTTTATTGATGATGTGTATTGTTGAAGAATATTCCATAGCAATGTTTATTACATCATTATACTCAATTTTGGATTCTGCAATCCAGTCTGATGAAGTCCTGATATTTTTAACACTTATAATTTATGACAGGTAATTGTGTCAAAACAATTTTACAGAGGACTTGTTCAGTTGTATTAATTTTACTGAGATTATAATTTAACATAGTTTTAAATTTCTTCCTAGACTCAGGAAGAAAAGTTATTATTCAATATAAATTAACCTGAAAAAGCATTAAAAAATAATTGTAGGTGATAAGG
>SJYQ01002291.1:358126-399653 GCA_006410935.1 Redunca redunca
AAGTTAGACTTTTAGAAGATAAAACTGCAATGTTTGTGATAAAAATATATTGTATTTGGTTAATGTCAGATTAGACACTGCAAAAAAATAGATTAAAAAACTGAAAGACAGTAGTAGAAATGATCTAAAATCAAACACACAGGAAACAAACAAAATATGGATTATCAATGAGTTGTGAGACAATTTCAAGCAACTTAATGTAATAAGTGCAATAGGAGCTGTGAAATAGAAGGGCGCACACGCATATATGATTGGGTAAATAATCCCCAAATTTGGTGCAAACACTAAAGCTATAGATCTAAGAAAACCCCAAAACTCCAAGCATGAGAAACATAAAGAGTATAGGAAAGCAAACTATAATAGTATTTCAGTATGAATGATAAAGAAAATATTTTGAAGTCATCCAGACAAAACAAGATACATAAGAACAAACACAAACACAAACACTCAAGCAAGAAGTCAGTGGAACAACCTATTGAAAGCAATAAAGGAAAAAAAAAACCTGTTCACCTGGAATTTTATATCCAGTAAAAATATCTTTAAAAATAAAGAGAGGGAGGTTCAAGAGGGAGGGGACATACGTTTACTTATGACTGATTCACATTGTTGTAGGGCAGAAACCAAGACAACATTGTAAAGCAATTATTCTCCACTTAAAAATAAATTTTTAAAAAGGGGGGGAAAAAAGCCTTGTTTCAAATATACAAAGCCAAAACAATTATCAGAAGATTTGCACTACAACAAATGTTAATGAAATAATTTAAACTAAATGTTGAATGAAATAATTCAAACCTAAGGGCTTCTCTGGTGGCTCAGTGGTAAAGAATCAGCATGCCAATGCAGGAGATGTGAGTTTGATTCCTGGGTCAGGAAGATCCTCTGAAGAAGGAAATGGCAACCCACTCCAGTATTCTTGCCTGAGAAATCCCATGGACAGAGGAGCCTGGTGGGCTACAGTCCATTGGGTTGCAACGGAGTGGACAAGACGTAGTGATTAAACAACAACAAAGGAAAATGATACTAGACAGGAGACTGTACAAAAGAATGAAAAGTCTATAAAATATCTAAAAATTGCCTGTGATTTAAATATCTTTAAATGCTATTAAAAATAATAATTTAATGTGGTGTTTATAATATGTGTAAAAATAAAACGCATGACAATAGCACAAACACCAGGAAGAAGAAAATGAGTAGCTCTATTGTAAGGTTCTTCTACTGTATGCCAAGTGGCATAATATCTCTTGAAGATAAACTGTGATAAGATGGTATGCATGCTTTAAACCCTAAAACAACAAATGAAAAATTTTAAAACATTATAGCTAATGAACTAACAAAGGGAATAGAATTGAATAATAAAAATATCTGAAAACTGGAAACACACCAAGTATCCATCAATAGGTGAAATGAGTAAACAAACTGTAATATATCTATATAATGGAACACTGTTTGGCAGTAATAATGAATCACTGAAATATACAAAAACATATATGAAGCAGAAAATAATTATGTGGAGTGAAATAGCTAAATACATAAATTTTTAAAAGTATAACATTTACTAGGAGGTTTTTGTTCTGTTATTCTTCCTCCAACATTTTCTGTATTACATATGGCAGGCATGAAAATAACCATAGTGTGTAATAAATGCTTCAGTAGTGACACACATTTTCTTCCAAAGAGTGATTAGAAACCAGTGCTTTAACATAATTGACAGAATGCCACCCAGTTTTTATGCCTTCTTCATACATTATTTGGCTTGGCACAATGCATATCAAATAAATGGATCCTGTCTTTATTTAGGTTCTTCCATGGCTTTATATTCAAAGCTTAGTTGTCATTGCAGCCAGATCTTTCCCCTGGGCTCCAGATCATATATCTACTCATCCACTTTATGTCTCCACTTGGAGACCTCAAATGAGTCTCAAATTCAACTAGCTTCAGATTGACCTGGTCTTTCTTCAGTGTCCTCTGTCTTGGGGATCGCCTTCAACATCCATCTAGTTAATTTTGCTTTTTTGAGTGAATGTAATAAGAGTTATAGCTAGTGATCTGTATCAAGTGACCCATATATAGTGAACTTTTGATGGAAACTCATCAAAAGCTCACTGTGTTTATGGTGAGTGAGTGACTGTAATAAAAACCATCCTTGATGGCACCCTCACCTCACTCCCCAGATGCATTCCAAAGCTCTGTTGAGTATATGCCCTCAAAGTCTCTCCAATTCATCCACCTGTTTTGCTCTCTCCCTCCACCACTCTAGTCTAATTTCCAATTAACTCTTAGCTAGATTATGCAATGAACTCCAAACTGGACCCCTCTTATCCATACCTGCCTCTTTCTAATCTGTTTCCTATGTTTTATCCACTGTGGGATCTGATTTGGGGACAAGACTAGGTCTAATTTTGCCACTCTGCCCATCCTCTTAAAACCCCTCACCTTGATCTCCATAAATCTGTCCGCCTCTTCTCTCATATGGTCCCTTACACTTGCTGTATTTGCTCCTTCCAGTTCTTTTTTCCATTTCTTTAATACTCCATGCCCTCATTCACCACAGGCTTTTTGTATGCTATTTCCTCTGCCCTCAGTGTCTTCCCATATCCTTCCCTTCCCTTCGCCTGATTTAATTTAATTCAATTCAGCATGCAGGTCACAACGTCGTGTCACCCTGAATCCATGACTAGTTTTAAATATTTGTTTTACTCGTTATGACACCATGTATCCGCCTTTACAGACTTAATTATAATTTGTGATTTGGTGTTTATTTGAAAGAAGTTGTTTAGGTCACATCTGTCTCTTCCAGACTGTCAGCTTCATGAAGGCACCTGATTGCGTCTTTTTCGTTCATTACTAGATCCTTAGAGTGTAACCCTGTGACTGACACATATTGAGCAATCAGTAAATATTTGGGGAATGAATGAATCAGTGACTCTAAAATGTCTATAAGAGGAAATTCAAGGACACTAAGACATTCTTATTTGATGAAGTTGAATCTGATCTTCAGCTTTTCTAATGAAGCTTATGAAGTCAGCCACATCAGTAAAGGACCTCTGTAATCTCTCCTTTCATTGAAGTAATTTTTGTTGATAAACAGAGTGGAAGCCTCTTGTTCCCCTCTAAGCTCCTAAGAGCTAAACGGACGCTCAGCTCTCTGGTCTTGCCTTGGTAATTGCTGTTGCAGCTTACTGCATACACCCGAGTGCATGAACTGTGTCTTAGCTGACTAGCTCCTTGATGGAGCTAGTGGTAGCCAAGTGGTAGCAATGAACTGTCAGCTTTAGAGCCCTTGACCCCTGAAAACATCTCACACTTTGCTGGAGGAACATAATCTCCCACTGCTCTGTGCTCCCCCAGCCCTTCTGCCTGTACATTATACTTATACCCATTTATTTACACAAACAGACACATATGCACAAACATTCAGGTGTTTTTACAGCTCTTACTTCGTTTTGCCCTTGTAGCTCATTGCCTGCCTATCTCTTACGAGACAAGTGTTTCTGGGAAGTTGGGTGGTCTTGCTCTCACCTTCTTCTGGCCCCTAGCATGGTGCTTGGTGGTGACCCAGTCTAATGTAATGTTTGCCGACTCAAGCTCAACTGACTCGTGGAAAGTAGGGGCAATGTAAGTGGTGGAGTTTTCCTCTTCTCTTAGCCTCTGCACATGTCTTGTTCTGTGGTGTTATTGGCAGAACATTCGATTCTGGGCCAGCAAACTCAGAAAACTGAGTTTCAGTTTTCTCGCCTATAAAACATAGAAAATAATCCTTGTTTATCCCTTGCAATGAGTATTTGCTAGGGTTAAATATGGTATGGAAGGGGACTTCGTTGGTGGTCTAGTGGCCAAGAATCTGCCTTCCAATGCAGGGGAGGTGGGTTTGATCCATGGTTGGGGAACCCACAGACCATGGGGCACGTAAGCCCTCACACAGAAATGAAGAGACCTCTTGCTACAGCTAAAACCCTGAAGCAGCCAAATTAGCTAGCTAATTAAAAAATAGAAATAAAATTCAGTTGGAGGTTTTAAAAAATAGGTATGGAGGTATTTGGGCTTCCCAGGTGGCCCAGTGGTAAAGAATCTGCCAGGCAATGCAGAGAACACGAGATGCAGCTTCAGTTCCTGGGTTGGGAAGATCCCCTGCAGTAGGAAATGGCAACCCACTCCAGTATTCTTGCCTGAAAAATCCCACGGACAGAGGACTACAGTCCATGGAGTTGCAAAACAGTTGGACACGACTGAGCGACTGAACACATGGAGGTATCTGATAATGTGTAAAGCATTCTGCAGATGTAAGGAATTGTTATTATTTCTTAATATGAATATGCAAAGAGACATGGCCTGAAATAGCTAAGACTTCAACTTGCAGCTCCCCTGCGCTGGACCTGTAACTCATGGAGGGTGCCAGAGGCGACTTTGGCTTCCCTCTTTATGTAACCAAAGGGAATGATTCATGAGTTGCAGTTATGAGGTCTATATATGTAGCACCACCTGGGTGTGTGGTCAGCAGTGCCAAAGTTATTTGGTCACCGGAATTTCAGAGAAATGCCTAGAGCACATCAATGGTGCATGGTGGGTGGTGATGGTAAGCTTCCTTCCAAAGGACTAGAAGGGTAGGTTTGATGCTGATATCTATCAGAGAACCTGCTGAAAGTGAATGAATGTAAGTTACAGCTTGCCTTCAGCAGCCAAGGATCTACTTAACCCCCAGAGCACCCAGGCAGGTCTGACTTTGCCATCCTTTGTTGTGATAGTTGGCTTCCTTTTCTGCTGCTCCTAATTGGCTGTGAATTCCTTGAGGTTAGGAATGACTTATTGTCATCTTTCAATTTCCAGCTCTTGTGACCTGCAAGTGCAGAGTATGTGCTCAAAAAAAACAAAACAAAACAAAAAAAAAAACAACCCTTTGTGACTGTTTGGAGGACTGAAAACAAGGGAAAAGAAAAGGATGCTGAGACAAGGTTTGTGGTCTCATGGAGTGACAGAGCTGTGACCAGATTGTTACTAAGTGATGTGTTATGTGAACAGATAGAAGCTTCAGAGAAGGCTTCAGAGAGGGGAAGATGACACTTGAACTGCTTCTTAAAGGAGGAGGAGGCCGAGGGAAGGACAGAGGAAATGATGCTTTGGAAGTCTCTGTAATGTTACACGTTAAGATGGTGCTTTCACATCCACTGTCTCAAATCTCACTGAAATTCAGATGTGAAGAAGGTAATCCTTTAGGGCCACATTCATAGATCAGGAAGCCAACTCCAGGTGGCTAAAAGGACTTGATGGTCACACACAGGTTAGACAGAAGGCCAGAATTAAAACTCTTAACTTTTATTCATTTTTGCTCTTTATACTTAACACACTGTTTGATGTGCTAATGGCAAAACTTCAACTCTGCATCCCAGACGGTTCCTTTGAGTGCACCTAGTGGTAAATTTGATGGGCTCCCCAGGTAACCCAAATGGTGAAGAATCTGCCTGCAATGTGGGAGACCTGGGTTAAATTCCTGGATTGAGATCTCCTGCAGAAGGGCATGGCAACCCACTCCAGTATTCTTACCTGGAGAATTCCATGGACAGAGGAGCCTGGAGGGCTACAGTCTGTGGGGTCGCAAAGAGTTGGACATGAATGAACAACTAACACATACAGAGTAGTGAATTTGAAGGGAGTTTCCAGGTGTCATTATAAACGGGATAGAAAAATGAACAGTTTATCGAAATTTGGAATGGAGAGATTTATTTGGTAGCTGGTGTTTTATTTACAAACAAAAGGAACCCATTGCTTACAATGGCAACCTCGAGGGTAGTAAAGACAAAAGAGTCCAATTCACTGTGACATTAACAAGCTAAGTGAGTATGGAGAGCAGAGCCAAATCTCCTAATTGTTCAAAATTGGACACTTAAAAAAAAAAGTTCAGTTCAGTTCAGTTCAGTCGTGTCCGACTCTTTGCGACCCCATGAATCACAGCACGCCAGGCCTCCCTGTCTGTCACCATCTCCCGGAGTTCACTCAGACTCATGTCCATTGTGTCCGTGATGCCATCCAGCCATCTCATCCTGGGTCGTCCCCTTCTCCTCCTGCCCCCAATCCCTCCCAGCATCAGAGTCTTTTCCAATGAATCAACTCTTCGCATGAGGTGGCCAAAGTACTGGAGTTTCAGCTTCAGCATCATTCCTTCCAAAGAAAAAAAAAAGAAAGAAAGAAATCCTTTTGAATTTGAAAAAAAAAAAACAACCTTCCAATTCCTTTCTGCAGGATTCTTCTCTATTCCCTTCCTTTCTAAACTTGTGAACATTTAAAGAAAAATCAAATCCATATGCTTTGGGATTAACAACATTTTAATCATAAAACTGGATTGCATAATAGCTGCTTAGTGTCCAAGAGTCTGCATGCCTTTGGTCTTCTAAATGAATGTTCCCTTGTAAGACACAACTCTAAAATGTTCAAGCACCATGTAAATTCTTTATGATCATGAACTTTCTCAAATTAACTGTGTGATCTGGAAGCAAATCGTTTTAATTCTCTGGGCCTCAGTGGTCTCATCTACAGATTGGGATTTACTCTTCCTCACCTTGACATAATGTGGTTCTGGCCTTGTGGCTATTTCTGGCTCATAAGCACAATAAGGCTGCCTGTGTTCCAGCTCTCGCTCTGCCATGTATAAACTGAATCATTTAGTAAGAGCCTCAGTTTCTTTATTTATAAAAATGCAATAACAGAGCCTACCTCATAAGTTTTTGAGCTTAAATAAGTTAATATAGGTGAAACACTGAGATCTGGGTCTGGACCTAGGAAGCATTAAATATGAAAGCTAGTATAGCACGTTGGCCTTCTGAAGAGAACCAGCTGTTGTTGACAACAGCTAACAATTACCATGTGCTCCACATCTAGACAAGTGCTATAAGCTTGGCCTGCACTGTCTCCATCAATCCTTACAACCTTGCATGGGAGGTAATATTTTTATTTCTTTTATAGACAAGGAGACCGAAGCTTAAGAAAGTTGCTCCAAAGCATATGGCTAGTAAGTGTCAGATCTGGGAGCTAAAGCCTCTCTCTGGATGTCAGAGTAGGCGTTTTCAACCCCCACAACTGCTTCTTGCTGTTGTTGTTGTTCATTTGCTCAGTCGTGCCCAATTCTTTGTGACCCCATAGACTACAGTACACCAGGCTGCCCTGTCCTTCACCATATCCCAGAGTTTGCTCAAACTCATATCCATTGAGTCTGTGATGCCATCCAACCATCTCATTCTTTGTCACCCCCTTCTCCTCCTGCCCTCAGTCTTTGCCAGCATCAGAGTCTTTTCCAGTGAGACAACTCTTTGTATCATGTGACCAAAGTATTGGAGCTTTTCAGCTTCAGCATCAGTCTTTCTAATGAATATTCAGGGTTGATTTCCTTTAGGATTGACTGGTTTGATCTCCTTGCTGAGCAAGGGACTCTCAAGAATCTTTTCTAGCACCTCATTTTGAAAGCATCAATTCTTCAGTGCGCAGCCTTCTTTATGGTCCAACTCTCACATCCTTACATGACATGACTACTGGAAAAACCATAGCTTTGACTATACAGACCTTTGTCAGCAAAGCGATGTGTCTGCTTTTTAATATGCTGTCTAAGTTTGTCATAGTTTTCTTTCCAAGGAGCGATCATCTTTTAATTTCATGGCTGAAATCACTGTCCATGGTGATTTTGGAGCCCAAGAAAATAAAGTCTGTCACTGTTTCCATTTCCCCCCCATCTATCCAGGTAGAATACAGGGCTATATCCAGGACTCGACATGGAGACGAGCTGTAATTTGAAAACTTCTCTGGACTAGGGCTGGAAAATATGATTCAGAAAGTAGCAAACACTGATCTGTAGAACAGACTCACATTATGCATAAATCCTTAATTGAATTCATTCATCTCATAAGTGACTTTCTCCTTTTATCATCAACTTATTGATTATTTCTGTGTTTCTGCTGATCTTTTTATTCAAGCCATTTGCTACCCTCCCCTTAAATTCAACTGACGACCCAAGGATATAGCACTGTTGATAAAGAGAGCATTATAGCAGGGTTTTTTTTTAATAACAGCAAATCAAAACCAGCCAAACAAAACTCAGCACACAATCTCAAATAAATAAAAGTATATGCTTATTAGGGCTTCCCAGGTGGCACTAGTGGTAAAAACAAAACAAAACAATCCACCAGCAATGCAAGAGACACAATGAGACCTGGATTCAATCCCTGGGTTGGAAAGATTCCCTGGAGAAGGGCCTGGTAACCCACTCCAATATTCTTGCCTGGAGAATCCAGTGGACAGGGGAGACTGGCAGGCTATGGGTCATAGGGCCGCAAAGAGTCAGACATGACCGAAGCGACTTAGCATGCATGCACACACATGCATATTATGTTTACTCTGCTCCTGTTGAAAATAAAGATGGAGATTTATGTATCCATATATTTATGTATCTATATATTTCTTAACTACACATAAGGAAAAACATTCTGTGGGTGTTTT
The DNA here is from genome assembly GCA_006410935.1 of Redunca redunca. Lineage (NCBI taxonomy): Eukaryota > Metazoa > Chordata > Mammalia > Artiodactyla > Bovidae > Redunca > Redunca redunca. Next base: position 366,605 of record SJYQ01002291.1, read on the forward strand.
AAGGTGGGGATGGGAGGCCTGAGCATAGAATTGTCAGCCCTTCTCACTGGCCTCACCCCATGCCATTTTCCTCCCCCTCTTTGGAATTCAGTCACACTGACATTCTTCCAGCCCCACAAACATGTCACACTTCTTCCTGTCCCAGGGCTCTTGAACACACTTCTTCCTCTCTTTTCTCCCCAAATTTCCTCTCAGCTTTGCTCTTTGCCTTACTGATCTCTATAATTTTTCCAAACTTCAGATCAAACTGCCTTTGTTCAGTAAGTTCGCCCGCTGCAAACTCTCCTTGCTCTTGTGTGATTAATAGTTTAATATTTGTCAACATGCTGGAAGGTAAGCTCCTTGAAAGCTGGAACTTTCTTTTCTGTTGTTTTTACCACTGTATCCCCATGACAAATGCTATCATTTGTGTGCGCCTTAGTGAATGAAAAGCTCATAAGTGTCATTTATTTGGGGCTTCCCTGGTGGCTCAGATGGTAAAGCGTCTGCTTGTAATGCAGGAGACCCAGATTCGATCCTTGGGTTGGGAAGATCCCCTGGAGAAGGAAATGGCCACCCACTCTAGCATTCTTGCCTGGAAAATCCCATGTCGGAGGAGCCTGATAGGTTATAGTCCATGGGGTCACAAAGAGTCAGACACGACTAAACAACTAGGCTGCACTGGGTCCTGGTTGTGACATATGGGATCCGGTTCCCTGACCCGGGATCAAATCTGAGTCCCTTGCATTGGGAGCACAGAGTTTTAGTCTCCAGACCACCAGGGAAGTCTTAGGTATTACATTTTACTCCTGGAACCCAGTGCAACTCACACATCAGTGCTCAAAGAGATGCCTGGGAGAGTGTTTGAGTTTGGAGTCTAGGAATCTGCCTTTTAAACCCTACTCTTGTTGGGACCACACTGGTAGACAGCACCTTGAGTGCCATGTTCAAGTGGAGAAAACATGTCTCTTGGAGTCAACATCTGATTTTCAAGCCCATTCATTTATGCATTGCAAAAAGTATTTTTGAGTGCCAGACATGGTACTGGATACTGGAGAAACAGCAGAGACTGTCTCAAACTGTACCCATCTTCAAGAAGTTGATATTCTGGTGAGGGAGGGACAGGTGAGCAGGCAGTGGTGAAAGGCTGAGTGTGTGCTGTGAGAAGGGTAAGCAAGGGGTGCTCTGGGGACCCGGTGTTGGGAAGACACCTGTCATCATCTGGGTGGTCGGGAAGTCTTCCTGGGAAAGTGAGAGCTAAACTAAGATCTGGAGGAGGAGGTCAACTGAGGAGCTGTTCTGTGGGGCATCGGGAGGCATGGCCAACAGTGCCAGCTGGGGGGATGGAGTGGACAGAGCCAAGGAGCTCACTGTGCTTCTAAGACTAGGGAGCAGACATTTGGGAGGGGGCATCTCTGAAGGCAGATAACCTCCTTCACAGTGAGCAATCTGGATGGTTCACAAAATTCCAAAATGTTTCTCTCTTCTCTTTCTCCTCTCTGTATGGAGAATAGGTGATGGTGCCCTCTTTCCTGCCCCCTCAACTCATCCTGAAGTTTGAAGCACATATTCCCACCCCTCCCACCCCCGCCCTATATTATTTTCATGAAATTGCAAAGGTCAAAGTTTAGTCCCTCATGATATGGAAAGGGCTCAGCAAACACCAGAGCAATAAAGTTAAGAAAGTGGGTGACAGCACAGAATTTCATAAGTATTAAGAGTTAATTTAGGGCTTTTATCTGAAACCCCCCAAAGGTCCTGATAATAAATTCTTATTCTCTTTTCCACAGTCCCTCCCGTTTCCCCATCCCAAACTCCTTTGGACTTCAAAGTCTCCCTCGGTCCCCAGAGGAGTTCTCTGGCCATGAGCAGGGAAGTGAGTCTGGTAACTGGCAGACATGGGGTTCTGTCCTCTCCCCTTTCTGAACGAGACCGCCTGTCAAGCAGGGTCACTGTCCTCCGGTGGAAAGCATAGTTTGAAAATACTCTGAGCCAATGACTCTAGACGTTTTGGTCTCTGGTTAATATAGGATAATAAATTTCTAAATTCAGCAATGACAAATAACCCTTTGCAAGTTATTAATACTTCATAAAGCAAATATTCCAACTTTTGTTCCTGGCTTTCTCTCACTCTCCTCCCCTTCTCTTGTTCTGTCTTTCTCCTAATTTTTCTTTCTCCTCTTCTTGCATCTGTCTTTCCTCAGACATCCTGCATAGTTCTAAGCTTGGTTTTGATTGTTCACATGTTGTTCCAGGAATCTAGTTTGCTAATTTATACTTTGATAACCTCTGAATTTCCAAATGGGATTTTCTTTTTTTTAATGACTTGTCTTGGTTGCAACTGCTGTAGCTTTCCTTCAGGATATCTTTTACCTTGTTGAAGTTAAAGAAGATTTTATACTTTGTATTTTTTTCTTTTATAACTACTTTAAAAATCTAATTGCTCCTTCTTATTCATCTTCTTTTCCTCTCCTAGGCTTTCTTTTCACTTCTTTCTCTCTTTTTCCTGGGCTACGTCTCATTTATCCAGCAGCTTCTCTTGCTCTCACCTTTCTCTTCTGCTTCTCTCCAACTTCCCTTTCTTTCTCTCTGGTGTCGATTTCCTCATCGGTAAGCTCTAATATTATGGGAGGAGAAAAAGATTCTGAGATTTCACTGGAACCCTCACCAGACCAGCTGTTTCTAGAAGCAATAAGGATTTCCCTGAAGCTTCTTTTAAAATTCGTTTAATATGAATTTTTAAAAAAAGCCTTTGCGATAAAAGAGAAGAATCTGAAATTCTTAACAGAGGTGTGTGAAAATTGGTTATGCAGATGAAAGGATCCACTACACAACTAATATTGGCATAATACACGTTATTAATATACTTCTCTGTGTTTTGTTGATTCAAGTTCTGTGTAAATATGAATTCAAGCACACGTGCTAAATTTAAACGCCATGCTTCCCTTTGCAAGCTGCACATCCCAGCACTTGCTCTTATAAGCAGGCAGCGCTAGCACTTTCCTGCCGCTTCTCAACTCTCAGTGTTTTATAGCCTTCCAGGGAGAAAGAAGCCTGACTGCTTAAGTATCCTTCAAGGCAGGACGGACAGCGTCTCCAAATACCTAACAGATGTCGTGCTATCTGAGGACGTATCCATTATCGATTCGGAACTTTCGCTAGGAGGACTTTTGCCAGGCTTCCTTTCACACTTGTGATGAGGAAATGGACTGAGCATCAGTAAGGGGACAAGACAATAACAATAAACAGACACGGGCTGAAAGCGAGGCAGTAATAACAAAAACCATCCCGGCCCCCGTGACAGTTGCTCTCCTTCCAGAGCCAGGTTGCAAATCATGTTCTGTTTCCTTCTCTCTGAGCTCACACACATTCAGAGACACAGGATCTGAAAACGTGCCCGTTTGAGTTCTTGTTCAAGGAAATATTTGGATAAGAGAGATAGGACTAAAGAAATTCGGATCATCTTGGAGGAAGTTATCAAAAAGAGAAGGTGGTGTTAGGCTTGGGAAGGGAACAGAACGACTTAATTCTCTGTTCCTGTCTAATCAGAATCACTCGCCACCTCAAAAGCAGGTCCTGATTGCTGTGGACGCCAAAGGCATATTTTCCATGTTCAAAGCAGAATCTATCATCTTCTCCGCCTCCTTCCAAACCTGTAGTCTCTCATCCAATTTACCTAATACATCACTGTCCTAGTCATGCTTCTAAAGCTATCTATTCTCCTCTGCCTTAGAGATTTTCAGGAAGTTGGTGTGATTAAAAAATATATGCATTAACTTATCCAACCATTGTGTATTGACCATCTGCCTTAGGACTGCAGAGAGCAATGAGAAATGGTGGTGCCCAGTGCAGCGGGAAGACGGTTGTGTAAACAAATACAGTGACATGTGAGAAGTGGAGTCTCAGAACTCTTACATGATGCTATGGAAGAGAAGAAAAGAAGGTATTAACTGAATAAGGGGTTCGATGCTGGAGATTATCAGGGAAGTCTTCCTGGAGGAAGTAACATTTGATCTGAATTTCCAAGGATCAGTAGTATGTTCCCAGGCAGACAGGGAGGTTACATACACTGAGGTTTGGAGGTGTGAGAAATCATGGTATTTAATGGAACAGTGACAAATTCCAGGCCAAAGCATGGGCTAGGGGAGGGATACAGGACATGTGTGTTTGAGGGGGTAACTGGATAGACAGGTGAAGTTTAGAAGATGACAGGCCTTGTGTACCATGCTGAGGGTTTGGACATCATCCTCCAGGAAAGAGGAGCCTACTGATGGACTTTAAGCTGGGGGATGATGCAACCATACTTCTGCTTAAGTTGCAGGATTTCAGGGTAGGGGAGGAGATGGGGATCATGACAGAGGCTATCCTGAAATGGAGGGGCTCTAACATGGGACCCTGAGAAGAAAGTGCTGCAGTGAGAGTATAAGGTAGCGTTGGTAGGGATTGGGGAGCAATTGGGTGTAAGAGGATGAATAACGATCAATAATAAATTAATGTAGGCCATTAACTTGCTTAAAAAAAAAAACAACTCTAGAGTGGTCTCTCATGACTTAACCAAATTAAGCTGAAAATATTTAGTCTGATATTCAACACCCTCAAGAATTTGGGTCCAATCTATCTTTCTGATCTTATTTTCCAATATTCCTCTGCTAGGAGAAAGAGTAGAGGAATGCTAATTGCTTTCCCTGTGTTTTCTTGATTCCCTGTCATTGCTCAAGCTTTTCTCTCTGCACTGACAACCCTTTTAACCCTTCTGGTCCAGAGCCAGTGGCCAAAGAATCCATGCTCCTTTGTCATATCCCTAGTTCAATCGGAGATTTCACAGGACCCTGAGCTTGCTTCTCTCATTTCCCTTATTCAGTAGGGCTTTGTATTTATTCGCTACACTTCTCTTTTTTCCACCCCTTTATCAACTAACATATCTGAGTTTCTGATATTCATGCTTTGATTCCCTTTCACATCTCACTCATAGAACATTGTCCATTGTAGTTACAAGGTAAATTTATTTTAGTTAAAGATTTTTACTTTGGCTGAGTTTCCGTAGTTCCATGAAGTAAAGTGGAGAATTAGAACATTTAGGCAGATAATCCAAATGAAAGTATCTACTTTGAGCCTGATATTTGGCCATGGCTAAGTGAAATCTCAGGACAATTTCGTAACTTAGACGAGATTTACTAATTGAGCAAAGGAAAACACATATAAAGTTTTATGCCCTCAAACATTGATTCCATCAATAAATCTTGGTTATGTTTGGCACATCTCAAAGAGACCAACAGATTGTAAAGATATTATTGATAAGATCCTATAAGCTTATATCCTGTTATTAATTTTTATAACAAATTCCTATTGGCTTTAATGAGAACTCTGATTTTTTTTAAAGACTGTGATTCCATAAAAGTTCTAAGTGAATTTGTTTTTAGTTCTATAGTGAGGTATGTGTGGATATGAGTAGAAAAAAGTGCCTTTGGACATCTTTATGAACCAGATGTATTTATTCATTTAGAGATATTTGAGTAAAAACTCCCCTCAAAGACCACAGACATGAAATATTATATAGATGCTTGCATCATTATTATTTTACTTCTCAGTATGATTATTCTTATAATATTTATATGGTATTTGTTTCTTTGAGCAGCAATGAGTATATCTATTAAAAAAGAAGAAAAAAGGAGTGTTTCATCTCTACATGGTTCTTGAGGATGTATGTTGTAGCCACTTAACACATATGAAACCAAAGGATGAAGAGGTGAAGCTAATTGCTTGGGGATAGTCTGGGGACTGTCTTTGTAAAAATTTTAGCACAACCTTACCCACTCCAGTATTCTGGCCTGGAGAATTCCATGGACTGTATAGTCCATGGGGTCACAAAGAGTCAGACACAAATGAACAAGTTTCACTTTACTTTAAAGCCTAGTTCAGTCCCACTGCCTCCCAGTGGGTTAGTGAGTCACACACATCTGTGCAATCTAAGTCGCTTCAGTTGTGTCTGATTCTTTGTAGACCACCAGGATCTTCTGTCCTTGGGGTTCTCCAGGCATGAATACTGGAGTGGGTTGCCACACTCTCCTCCAAGGGATCTTCCCAACCTAGGGACCAAACCCACACCTCTTATATCTCCTGCACTGTCAGACAGGTTCTTCACCACTAACACCACGGGGAAACCCTAGTGAGCCACATCGATCCGCTGTACTCTATTACATCTATGGCTCCTGGGTCACTCTCTGTTTTGTCACGGTTGGTCTTGCCTGTCTGTCTAGACTGCAAGTTCTTTAGGGATATGAAAACTCACTTTTATGAGCACTTAGTAAGTGCCAGATACCAGGGATAGAGAAAGGAATAACTCAGTATAGTACCTTCTCAAAGTCGGTGGCCAACCCAGGAAGGTAAACCCACATTTGCAGCGTAGGGAGACAAGTCCTTTTATAGAGAAAAGCATAAGGTCTCACTGGCTTACAGAAAGGGGAAGGCTAACACAAGCTAACTGTTCATAGTTGATAGAGCAGAGGCTCACAGAGAACAAGTAACTTGCCCCATGTAATGGCCCATTAATCAGCTGTTGCACAAACTGAACCCCAATTCTAAAACCCCAGGTTCCAGGCTTTTTTTTTTTTACATCAGCTCATACCCCTTGCACATCTGCATCTTACATGTTTGTGAACTGTGCCCCTATAAAACAGCATATAGGAAATGGTTGTTTTGTGGTGTTATTGACTAGCCAGTGATGTCGTTTCATACTGTATTTCATGCCAAATTTTAAATTAAAGCTAAGTGACTCACTGAAGCATTTACATGTTTTCAAAAGGTAATAATTACCCTACAGGCATGATTTTCTGGAATGAGGGAGGTTGAGAGAAGGACACAATAGACTATTGCTCTGTTTTTCTTCTGCCAATGAAATTGAAAGAAGAAAAAATAAAGAAGGCCACTGTTTAACCCATAAAGATGGAAATGGGGCAGAACTGGGGTCTTGCCACTCACAATTACTGAGTGGACTTTGAAAGCGGTGGGGTTGGCTCCTTATATCTTCTGATAATTTCAACTCTGTTTTTGTGGGTATCAGACATGGAAGCTTCAAGGGTAGGGTGAATTTTGGACATAAGTGGCTCATTTTTAATGCCCACTGCTCCATCATTAACCCTCCCACTCAGTCCTGGAAACGCAAGGCCCAGCATCTTCCATCTGCTCCACGTTACTTATGATGATGCCTCTAATTACGTCCAATTGAGTTGCTGTCGATGATTAAAGGTAATAGGTAATAATAACTTGGCCTCATCATTACCACCATTATTATTAGCTCATTGATTGCAATAATTTCTAAAATTACCCCTTGGAATAAAATATGTTAAGCACCTGGTTTATCCTTTTTTAGGAACATCTGCTCTAAATGTGTGATAGTGGAGGATAGAATGTGTCTTACTCTGAAAGGAAAGCAAACAATGTTGACATTGGGAGTCTTGTCTGTGCTGGTATGAATATATCGTGAGATGATGAGAGGAGAAAATAATGATCAGTCTCAAGTTCAGTGCTGGAATTAGAGCTGTTAAAAAGGGGGAAGAAACACATGCAAGTGTGTGTGCGTGTGTGTGTGTGCACACACACACGCACACACACAACCCAGGATATTCTGCAGCTACTGCAATCTCTGCTTCTTTGGAGAAATTCATGTCTTCAAAGAGGCCCAGATCTCTGCCTCTCCTGGCCTGTGTGAGCAGGATATTGGGTATGTGATGGGTGGGAGGGAGGTTGGCAATGAATGCAGGTGAAGAGGGGAATGGTATCTAGGGAATTCTTTGAGAAGGATCTTCTTGCTAATAGAGTATTTTTGCCTTCATTCTGGAAATCCCACCATTGGCCTTTCATTCTTTTTGATTAAGGGTTGCCTTCTCAAGGCTCTTCTTTGGGAGAGAGAGGCTGGTGTGTGGGGCTCTACGGGGTTATGTCTCTGTGTGTTTTAGCTCATTAGACATGTCCCCTCTTTATAGGACTGGAAGTCCCAGGGGAGACAGACATTGCATGTTCCTGCTGCTGGGAGGTACTTCAGTTCAGTTCAGTTCAGTCACTCAGCTGTGTCTGACTCTTCGTGACCCCGTGAACCACAGCACGCCAGCCCTCCCTGTCCATTAACAGCTGCCGGAGGCTACCCAAACCCATGTCCATTGAGTAGGTGATGCCATCCAACCATCTCATCCTCTGTCGTCCCCATCTCCTCCTGCCTTCAGTCTTTCCCAGCATCAGGGTCTTTTCAAATGAGTCAGCTCTTCACATCATGTGGCCACAGTATTGGAGTTTCAGCTTCAACATCAGTCCTTCCAATGAACACCCAGGACTGATCTCCTTTAGAATGGACTGGTTGGATCTCCTTGCAGTCCAAGGGACTCTCAAGACTCTTCTCCAACACCACAGTCCAAAAGCATCAATTCTTCAGTGCTCAGCTTTCTTTATAGTCCAACTCTCACATCCATACATGATTACTGGAAAAACCATGGCCTTGACCAGATGGACCTTTGTTGACAAAGTAATGTCTCTGCTTTTTAATATGCTGTTTAGCTTGCTCATAACTTTCCTTCCAAGGAGTAAGTGTCTTTTAATTTCATGGCTGCAATCACCATCTGCAGTAATTTTGGAGCCCCAAAAAATAAAGTCAGACACTGTTTCCCCATCTATTTGTCAAGAAGTGATGGGACCAGATGCCATGATCTTCATTTTCTGAATGTGGAGCTTTAAGCCAACTTTTTCACTCTCCTCTTTCACTTTCATCAAGAAGCTCTTTAGTTCTTCACTTTCTGCCATAAGGGTGGTGTTATCTGCATATCTGAGGTTGTTGATATTTCTCCCGGCGATCTTAATTCCAGCTTGTGCTTCCTCCGGCCCAGCGTTTCTCATGATGTACTCTGCATATAAGTTAAATAAGCAGGGTGACAATATACAGTCTTGATGTACTCCTTTTCCTATTTGGAGCCAGTCTATTATTCCATGTCCAGTTCTAACTGTTGCTTCCTGACCTGCATATAGGTTTCTCAAGAAGCAGGTCAGGTGGTCTGGTATTCCCATCTCTTCCAGAATTTTCCACAGTTTATTGTGATCCACACAGTCAAAGGCTTTGGCATAGTCAATAAAGCAGAAATAGATGTTTTTCTGGAACTCTCTTGCTTTTTCCATGATCCAGTGGATGTTGACAATTTGATCTCTGGTTCCTCTGCCTTTTCTAAAACCAGCTTGAACATCTGGAAGTTCATGTACTGTTGAAGCTTGGCTTGGAGAGTTTTGAGCATTACTTTACTAGTATGTGATATGAGTACAATTGTGTGGTAGTTTGAGTATTCTTTGGCATTGTCTTTCTTTGGGATTGCAGTGGCCACAGGACTGGGAAAGGTCAGTTTTCATTCCAATCCCAAAGAAAGGCAATGCCAAAGAATGCTCAAACAACTGCACAGTTGCACTCATCTCACATGCTAGTAAAGTAATGCTCAAAATTCTCCAAGCCAAGCTTCAACAGTACATGAACCGTGAACTTCCTGATGTTCAAGATGGTTTTAGAAAAGGCAGAGGAACCAGAGATCAAATTGCCAACATCCGCTGGATCATGGAAAAAGCAAGAAAATTCCAGGAAAACATCTATTTCTGCTTTATTGACTATGCCAAAGCCTTTGACTGTGTGTATCACAATAAACTGTGGAAAATTCTGAAAGAGATGGGAATACCAGACCACCTGACCTGCCTCTTGAAAAATCTGTATGAAGGTCAGGAAGCAACAGTTAGAACTGGATATGGAACAACAGACTGGTTCCAAATAGGAAAAGGAGTACATCAAGGCTGTATATTGTCACCCTGCTTATTNATGGCATCACTGACTTGATGAACATGAGTCTGAGTGAACCCCGGGAGTTGGTGATGGACAGGGAGGCCTGGAATGCTGCGATTCATGGTGTTGCAAAGAGTAGGACACGACTGAGTAACTGAACTGAACTGAACTGAACTTCTTTGGGATTGCAATGAAAACTGACCTTTTCCAGTCCTGTGGCCACTGCTGAGTTTTCCAAATTTGCTGGCATATTGAGTGCAGAACTTTCACAGCGTCATGTTTTAGGATTTGAGATAGCTCAACTGGAATTCCATCACCTCCACTAGCTTTGTTTGTAGTTATGCTTCCTAAGGCCCACTTGACTTCACATTCCAGGGTGTCTGGCTCTAGATGAGTGTGAGTGATCACACCATTGTGATTATCTGGGTCAGGAGGTACTTAGGGAAATATAAACTCTGGAGCCATCCTGGAAATACGACTGTTTCAAATTTCTATCCTGCTCACAACTGTCCTGTGTGATAATCACTACCCACGTGTGACTGTTTATTTTGAAGTTAATTAAAATGAAATAAAATTGAAAATTCATTCATTAGTTGCATTCATCTCACTTCAAAAGCTCAATAGACAGTGTGTTTAGCAGCTACCATTTTGGTCAGTGAAAAACACAGAACCTTTCCATCATCACAGCAAGTGCTCTGGAAGCATGCTGGTGAACCATTAGAAACACTTATTGAATAAGAATTGAACGTGGTGAACTTCTGCCAGGTGCTAGCTGCTGATGTGCCATATATGGTTGGTAGTTTCGTCACGAAATCATGTTGGACTCATTGCGACCCTGTGGACTGTAGCCTTCCAGGCTCCTCTTCCATGGAATTTGCCGTAAGAAATTCCCAAAAGGTCTGAGTAACTGAATCACATAGAATGCATCCCACCTCTGAAGGACTAGGATTCTTTAAAAAAAAAAGGCCAACAAGCAGGATATATGCCTCTGTTACCAATACGTAAAATAAGAGTGTTTAAGAATGAACCACTGTCACATTTGTTGTATCCTTTACTGTTCATCATTATACTGAAAGAGTGGAGTTTGCCCATTTTATAAGTTGATAAAATGAGGCCCAGAGAGGTTGGATAATTTATGTAAGACCACACAGACTACCATGGCAGGCAGCATGCTATCATAAGTGATATGACTTTCTAGTTTTGTTTCATTTTAATTAAAGCCAGAACCTTAGAATCCTGTATCAATGCCTTCTCCAAAGTATTCTCCATACACACATGGAAATACAGGCATATTTACTTTTTCTGTGTAGAGTGCTATGCCCCAAATGAACGCAATTATATCATGATCAGGCCAAATGTTAAGTTAAATCTGGGAAATGAAGAGAAAATATTTGTCATTTTCACAATTCTAAATTAAGTTACTCTTACAAGTCTCTTTCACTGGGTCAAGGAGATAACAATTCATTTTTTAAAATAGCTATCAATCAATGGTGAATTTTAAATACTCATTGAGAGCAGCACAGAATATATTTGTTAATTTCACAAATTTAACCACATTTTGGAATCACAGTGGTAGAAGTTTAACTTCCCTTCTAATTTCAAGTCTTTACTTTTTCCTCTCTTCTCTGATCAAGTCATCATTTCCCTGCAGTCAAATGTGCCTCTGGACTGTTCTGCCCAGATCTGGGCAGCTCCCAGATCCCATGCCATGGTATCTCTGGTTTTTCAGGGACTTTGCATAATAAACCTTCTGATTGAATTCACAGAAACTAAGGAATATAGATGTCATGGTATATAAGTGCTTGTGGAACTTCTATGTGGCTCCAGGGGCATGATTTGGCCCTGGCATCCAGTCCCTTTAATACTGTCAGGGTCCCTGAAGAATGTCATATTTCAGGAAAGAGCGCTAGTCACGTTGTATCATTAACTTTATGGAGTGTTGTGGAATAACATTTAGTTTGATTCTGATGGAATAAAGGTGCAAATCCACATGCATAATTTAAAAATAAAAATCCCTTCTTTGGTACAGTATAAATAATGCCAGGTGCGAAAGGAGAATGGAAATGGTCTCCAGGGATGTTCTAAGGAAGGAGGCTGAGCTTTTTTCATCAGCACCTCCCAGCCCCTGGGGCATGCATGTCGGTTACTGCCCATTCTTGCCATTGCATCTGATACTGTTTTTCAGGGCTCCCCTTCACTATCCCACCTTCTTTTTCTCTACCATAAGTAAAAATAAAAAGTGAATTTCTGGGGTATGCTGGTTTCTTTTTGGGGTTGTGATGCAAAAAAGATTGGATGAGAGATAGTTATGAGAGTTCTGTGTTAGCACCACTGGTACAGGGAATCAGTTCCTTATTTGTAGAAGAGTTTAAGCATCAGCTAATGAGCTCAGTGCTAGGAAACAGTATAAGATGGAGACTGATGGGCTGTCATTTCAAAACAATGGGTGTATCACTTGACTGACTTGGAACCATGGAATGCCAAGGTATCAGAAAGCATTCATGTCAACATGTCCTTCCTTCTGTCCTCTGTCAGGCATCCAAATCTGTAACATGGATTTCCATTTCTTTTAGCATCATAGAAAGGTAGTTCATTGCACACTTGGGCTTCTCTTAAGAAATATGATGGAAAAATTCTCTTCAGTTTCCCCAGGTTCACCCTTCTGAACCTTTCCTCCTTTTAGGGTCCTCACTTTCTTTCTTATCTCACTGTTTTTCTGCTTCTCAAGGTTACCCATATCATAGAGGGAAAGAAAATAATTTCTTTGCAGTGAAGTGTTAGGAGGTTTTTGTCGTTCAATCACTAAGTCGTGTCCAACTCTTTGCGGCCCCATGGACTACAGCACACCAGGTTCCTGTGTCCATGGGATTCTCCAGGCACGAATACTGCAGTGGGTTGCCATCTCCTTCTCCAGGGGATCTTCCCAACTCAGAGGTTGAACCCACATCTCTTGCGTATCCTGGATTGCAGGTGAGTTCTTCACCACTGAGCCACTGGGTACCAGGTTCCATATCCAGAAACATGGGCATCTAAAGGAATAAACCAGCAAGGGAGATGTTTTGTTCAAAGGAGTAAATCAGGTCAAGGTTTTAGGTGCTGTAGCCCTTGAACATGAGAAAAGCAGCGAGTGAATGTGTTCATCAATGCTGGGACTCTCCCATCAGTCTGATAATCGTCTTGTAAGTCATTGTCTGCTGAGAGAGGAGGAAGGAAGCTTCTATGGGGCCCAAGTATCTGCCTGTTTGAAAAGTCTGGAGTGGAGGAGGCCCACAGCCACAGAGCACTTGGAAAAAGAATAAGAACATGTGGTCCACTTGTGATCTGTGTTTACTCGTCTGTCTGGTGTGTCTGAGAAGAGGGCGCAGGCCAGCCAGAGGTCGGCGAGTCAAAACCCTTTGAAGACAGACCCAGCTTCTGAAATGGATCTGGCATCCCCTTGCTGGCTCTGTGTCCTACAGTAGTCTGCATGCTTCTCAGCCCATCACCTTTTGTGTGTGTGTTGTCTACAGCTTTTGCTGGTAGAAACACAGGTATGCAGAATTGTGACGTTCTCTAGAATTCTACAACTAAATGCTTACTCTCTTGAGCCCCTTTCTGTGTGATAGCAGGAACCTTAGCTACTTCTAGGCAGGCTTAAATGGAAACCCAGTCAATCGGTGGTTTCCCCTCAGCCTTCTTCAGCCAAGGCATCTAAATGCTTTTAGAGGGAGTGGTATGCACACGATGGCTTTAGGACAAAGGACTGGTGGCGTTGTCCTGGCCCCTTGTGGTCACCCAGTGGGGTTTACTTCATTCACAGTGACATTGACCTGTGTCTCTCCTTCTGGCATTCAGGTCCACTCACAGCCTCAGGTTAGTCCCACCTGTGCCGTCACTGCTGATGATGGCCCCTTGTCAGGCCTCTTCTGATTCAAAACCTCCCTCCACGGTGGGAGGGTATGTATCCCTTGGGCTGGTGGACACTCAGAAGATTGTCTCTGTCTCTTTCGTCCTAATTAGTCCCAGCTTTCTCTCCCAGTTCACTGCCCTGCGGTGCGGAGCACATCTGAGAGGCACTCCTTTCAGCCTGCTGGACAGGAAGTGAGATGCCAGCCCTGTTTCTTCCAGGCACTGGCCCCCTGCTACAGTTTCGGGCATCTTCCTCTGGGGCTGGGCCTGACTCTACATGAAGGGAAAATGGGGTGTGGGGTCCCTTCCGTGGAACCTATGTAGTGACGACTAAGTCTTACCCCCCTTTCTATCTCAGCTCTCTTCTTTCTCCAGCAGATTGAATTTAAGTAATTTTTGGAGGAAAATCTGCCTTCTGCCTAACACTCCTATTTATAGTATAAGATTTGTGTTCTGATTCCATCCAAGTTGTTGAAGACTCAAAAAATCCTTCTCTCTACAATAAAAGCCTGGCTCTCACAATGAAAACCTTGGCTCTTCAGGGTATGCTCTGCGTTTCTAGAACATATTTTAAAACGAAAAAGTTGAGATTTGATTACTTTATTTTCTGCATTCTCTCTTTCTAAAGGGATAAGCCCAGTCCAAAAATAAAAAATTTGACTTTTTAGGTAATGGTGCTATGAAGAAATGTAAAATAATGCACTGATTATTATTTCAGAGAACTACCCTGCTCTACATAGAACTGCTACAGTTCACTTTGTCCATTTTAGCAACATTCGGATTCTTATGACAATCAAGGGAGAGAAGGTAGAGACTATTAAGAGGACCAAGGATACTAAGGGATATTCCAAAAAATGAAAAATGAGATGTTGATCATATCTTTAGCACTCTTCACCTTTATAAATTATGAAAGGGGAATTATAAAAGAAAAAAAGGGGAAAACTGCAGAATAAATTCCTTTTAGTCTGAACTCTACCATTCAGCAGCCAGGTAACATTTGACAAGATAGACTTACTGGTTTCTTCATGAAATAAGTGTAGTAATATTCGCCCTGTCTACTTCAGAGGCATGTGTCCATGTGGAAATCTGAAGAGACATCATTTTTTAAAATTAATGTATTAAATAATTTTATTTTTTGGCTGTGCTGAGTCTGTTGCGTGTGGGCTTTCTTTCATTGCAGCTAATGGGGGCCACTCTTCCCTGGGTGTGTAGCCTCTAGAACGCAGGCTCTGGTGTGGTGCACTGGCTTAAGACAGTGACATGTGGGATTTTCCCAGACCAGGGACTGAACTTATGTCTCTCACATTGGCAGGCTGATTCTTAACCACCAGGAAAGCCTGAGCCATTATTTTTCATAAATTTTATTTTCTGTAGAGCAGATGTAACTATGCCTAACAATAGTTGTGTGAAGTATGATAGCTAAGGAAGGCCCAGAGACAGAGGAGCCTGGAGGACTATAGTCCATAGGGTCACAAAAAGTTGGAACTGACTGAGGGAATGAGCATGCACACACACACACACACACACGCACACACACACACACACACACACACACACACACATCTACATGTTCCTTAAGTGATAGGTGATCTCATTTCTAATTTTAAGGATGTTATTTTCTTTCCAAACTTAATAATAGATCTTTTCCTTTCTGCTTGTTCCTTTCATTTTTCTCCCAGGAAGAATGTAGGTAGTGCTTACTGTAGATAGTCCTTTCACTGTATTTGACTTCAGATTCAACACAGAACTGCTGTCTGTGTTTGGACTTTGGGGCGACTTATCAGCCACTGAGCACTGGAGAAGTATGAGTACTTGATAAATAGTATGTTTGTGTGACTAAAGATAAAAGGGTAATAATATAGTCCCTGCCCTTGAGAGATTCCAAGTACTACTGGGAATCACTGTTCAATCCTTTATTCATTCAACAAATATTGGTTCATCCATAAGATGTTGTAGAAAAACACAAGTGAACATTTTGACCAACCCAATATTTACCCAGTCCTCTTATGTGTCAGGCACTATCCTAGGTGCTAAGATTACAGCACCAAACAAAGCAATACAAAAATAATAAGTGGTGTTTGCATTCTAGTGAAATTTGTCCAAAATACTCAAAGCAAGAGTATTTTGCAATACAATTAATTGCTAAGTCTTGTGGTAGAGAAGATTAATGCTGTAGGCATGAATGTGGGGTGTTTGCATAATGCAGACTTCAAAGAATTTTATTTTGATCTGAAGTTTGGAGGAAATCCATCAAATTGTAGGTAAGGAAGAAATTAAAGGAAAAGGCTCAAGAGTAAACATGGTTATTTTGGAGACATGGAGGGGTCTTGCTTGACTTGAATGGCACGTGTATTCTGGAGAGGACTGGGGAATTTGACTGGAGCTGAAATCCAGGCGACCACGACAACTAAATGGAGGAGTTTAGTTTCAGAGTGATTGGGAGTGAAGGGCTATGGGAAGTTTTGGGTGGGGCAGCAGTAGGGTGTTGGGGGTGTAAGGGTGTGCGATGTGATGAACATTGTTTTTAAAGAATATGGGTTTGGTGCACTCAAGATTCAGACCACAGGAAGGATGGTACCCTTGAGTTTTCATTTCTGAAGATCTATACACCATGAGGAAGATTGGAAACCATCAGGACAGTTGCTTATTTGTATAGTGGCGATGTGCGTGTGCTCAGTCGCCCAGTCGTGACTCTTTGTGACCCCACAGGCTCCTTTGTCCTTTGGATTTTCTCAGACAAGAATACTGGAGCGGGTGCGATTTCCTACTTCAGGGGATCTTCCTCATCTGGAGATCAAAACTGTGTCTCCTGCGTTTCCTGCATTGCAGGCAGATTCTTTATAGCTGAGTCACCTGGGAGGCCCCCATAATGGTGATAAGTCTGAATAAAGATGCTCTAAAATCAAGATTATTAATTAATTAAACAAATCATATTCTGTTAGTTTCTGTCTAGTTTGCACAGTGTGTAACTTTGAACATCTACTTTCATGACACTTAGATAATGGAGAAAATGATGTAGATTTAATGAAATGATTTTTCTTGGAGTTACCAAGTCATGTTTCTGTTAAACAACAGAAACTAACAATAGAAATGTCAGCTTCTTAAAGAAGGAACAGTCCTACCACACAGAGAGAAAAGGGGCTTGTGGTATTGCTTTAGGAAAACTTTTCTTTTTCTTGATCCAGTGGTCAAGGGCAAATTGGTGAGCAGGCATTATTTTCCAGAGATGCTTAAGAAACTTATCATTGAAAAACTAATCAGCTCTCTATTGAGAATTTAGACCACAGCAGTCACATGTTTTATAAGCCTTTACTTTATTCAGGGAGGAGGTTTTCTCATGCCTCTAAGACTACAACTTGGTTTGGGATAATGCAGTTCAGGTTTTCTCATAATAGTATGAAAATGCCCTGGGTGAATTGTATAGGTCTGGAAAAGATCAGAGCTGACAATGTTCAATGGCTTCTGATTTTCCAACCCGTCAGAATGCCCAGTGGTCTCTCTAGGAAAGCTCCTCATCAAGTTTTAAGTTGATAAAGCCCTTAGTAGATAAAACAATGCTTCTCACTATGGGCTGTCATTGACATCTGAAAGGAATAGAATGCAATGGAATTGGCAAACAGAGCAGACTTCTGGGGCATCTGGACATTGTTCATAATGAAACCCTTTATTCGTTCATTTAGAAATGAATGATCAGGAAAGCTCCTGCATTTGGGAGGTATTTGCAAAACAAGTTCTTTCAGGTTGGGTTTGGCTACAGTCCGTGAAGCAGTCACACTGCTTCCTCAAAAGATTTTGAATAAACCAGGAGAGCTGGGCTCCTTGAATAGTTTGATCTTTGTTGCATTGCCCAGTTCTGCAGGTTCTGACATCTGGAAGGTAAATTAGGACTGCACATCCAATATTTCTGTCTAATGCTCACTATCGATCTTCCCTGAAGATTGTTATTCGGCATTGGTTGCCAAGGGCTTGCTAGTCTAGTTGACAGAGTTCTATCTAATCCAGCATTCTCTCTCCCTGAGTAGATCAAGAAAGGGATGGTCATTGAAAACAGAAAATCATCAGAGCTGTGTAACTTGATATTTGTGCTGAGCCGTTCACAACTGTTTGTTGAATGAGCATTTCTAGAGGCTTCTAGAATATTTTTGTGTAGAAAATTCTGATTTACACATTAGGAATTTTGGAGAATCAAACACTCTAGACCCCAGACACAGCATGCTTCATACCTTGTTTCACTCACTTCTATAACATTTAATCAACGAATACTAGACCTGTGTCTCCAGAGGCCGTTGGGAATATAAAGAAAAAGAAGAAACACCTTCTGTTCTTGAGTAATCGTATAGTTTACCAGGGTTGCTATAGCAAAATACCACAGACTACATGGCTTAAACAAGAAAAATTTATTTTCTTACAGTTTTGGAGGCTATGAGTTCAAAGCCAAGGGGTTGACTGTTGGTTTTTTCTAAGCCTCTCTCCTTGGCTTGCAGATCACTTCTCACTGTGTGCTCTGGTCTTTCCTTTGTGCAGGCATGTCTTTGGTGTCCCTCTATGTGTCCTGATCACCTCCTATTATAAAGATACCAGTCATACCGGAGAAGGGCATGGCAACCCACACCAGTATTCTTGCCTAGAGAATCCCATGGACAGAGGAGGCAGGCGGGTCCATGGGATGACACAGTGAGACAAGACTGAGTGACTACCACCTCGTATTGGATCAGAGCCCACCCAGGGGACTTCATTTTAGCTTATCTCCTTAAAGGCCCTGTCTCCAAATACAGTCACAGTACTGGTGGTTAGGGTTCAACACATGGCCTTTAGGGGGGCACAATTTAGCTGATACCAGTACTTTCCAATAGTAGAGGAGAAGCTATACTCATAATGTGTGCATGCATGCTCAGTCACCAAGTCGTGTCTGTCACTTTTCGACCCCATGGACGGTAGCTGCCAGGCTCCTCTGTCCATGAGATTTCCCGGGCAACAATACTGGAGTGGGTTGCCATTTCCTCCTCCAGGGGATCTCCCTGATGCAGGATCAAACTCATGTCTCCTGTGTCTCCTGCCCTGGCGGGGTGTGTTCTTTACCACTGAGCCACCTGGGAAGCCCCATAGGCATAATGACTATTATACAAACATAGAATCAGCCAGATATAGGAGCCAAGTTCCACAGATTGAGTTTGAGGGAAGAGAATATTCACATCTATTCACAAGATCTGCGGAAACCTTTGTGATGAAATGGTTTTGAGATGGAAATTGAAGATTTCAAAGAGTAAACTCCGAAATTGAATCATGAAATTGCTATTTTTAAAACCAAAACAGTCAAATATCAGTGGTTTCATGTGGTATAACAACTATTTCTTTTCCTACTCCTGTTATAAGGCAGGGGCTGGCCGATTTTTCTATGAAGAGTCAGATAGTAAATATTTTAAGGTTTGTGGGCTATGCGGTTTCTTTCATAACTACTCAACCCTGCCATTGTCATGAGAAAACAATCATAGGCAATATGTAAAAAAATGACTGTGTTCTCATAAAGCTTTATTTACAAAAACAGGCAACAGACATGCTTGTTAGTATAAAACTCAAGTCTTCAATATTTCAAGTCCCCTGACTTCCAAACTAAGGTCCTTCCTTTGCCATCCTAATTTTATTTCCTAGGCACTGGCAAGTTTCTAAGTACATAGTAGAAGAGTTTTTTGTTTTAATTTAAAAAAAAATCTATTTGGGAACATAAAGACTGCTCCCCCAACACAAACTCAAAAAAGACTGCAGGCTGGATTTAGCCCTGGGCCGTAATTACCCTACCTTTACCTAAGAGAAACTTTAAATTCTCTAAAACCTATCTTCCCTGTTGTACTGTCACACCCATGCGCCAGGCAGAGTTCCTCCTCTCTGACATGTGGAGCCTTCCAGAATCCAGAAACTGGAGCGAACAGAATATACCTTGGCTCCAACTCAATGTTGTCATGTGGTAACAGACCACAAACCTAAGCCACTTCCGCCTTGTTGTTTAACTCTTGGCACGTGTATGTTTTGTTTCTATTTTATTGGCTCTTTAGTGGAACTGCAAAAAGACTTGTGGCCTCCTTTCATTCAGTGGGGGCAAACAAGCAATGACCTCGCTTTTCACAACCTTCTCAGTATCCTTATTGGAAAAAGGGCTCTTTCACAATATCAGATCTTTCCAGATGACTGAGAATTTCCAGCAAA
This sequence comes from Redunca redunca, assembly GCA_006410935.1. Lineage (NCBI taxonomy): Eukaryota > Metazoa > Chordata > Mammalia > Artiodactyla > Bovidae > Redunca > Redunca redunca. Next base: position 386,475 of record SJYQ01002291.1, read on the forward strand.
TACAAGCAAGCATCCATGGGGTGGGAGAGACACTCAGTGTACATAATCACTTCTGCCATTTTTTTCATAGAAAGGAAACGATGCTGCAACTTCCTAGTGACAATTCAGTGATATCACTGGGGGCCCTCTCCTGTTCTTTTTTCTTTTTAATTAAAAGAGTTTTCTATTTTATACTGAAGTATAGTTGATTAACAGTGTTAGTTTCAATTGTACAACAAAGTGATTCAGTTATACATATTCATATATCTATCCTTTTTCAATATTGAGAATATTGAGAATATATAGAATATTGAGCAGAGTTTTCTGTGTTATAGAGTAGTATATATAGACTGGCTGCTTTGTGCCTTTTGAGGAATGGAGGTAGAATGGTAACCAGGAAAGGCAATATTCCTTTTCTTATGAAGCTTTCATTTAAAAGAGAGAAGGGAGAAAATAAACAAGTAGTAAGGTATAAAAGTCATATATCTTTGAATAGTAATTACTGTTTATAATGAAAATAAAACAGAATGGCATAATGGGATGAAGATTAAGGGTGACTATTTAAGAAATGGTGAAGGGATTTGGCCAGCGAGGGGATGGCCATGCGATGAGCTGCCTTGGAGAATTACAGGCAGAGGCTAGAGTGATGCAGAAGCTCTGAGTCGAGAACAGACTTGGCGTGGTCACACTGCAGCCAGGTCACTGTGGCAAGAGTGGAATGAGCTGGGGGGCAAATAGTAGAAAATGAGGTTGGCAATCCGCTAGGAGACAGTGAGCACCTGGCACACAGTGAGTAGCTTAAGACTCTGTCCCAGACCCCATAGCCTCAGACTGCTGCACTTGTTAAAGCCCTGGGTTGGAAAGATCCCCTGGAGGAGGGCATGGCAACCCACTTCAGTATTTTGCCTGAAGAATCTCATGGACAGAGGAGCCTGGGGGGCTACAGTCCAGGGGGTCGCAGAGTCGGACATGACTGAAGCAACTTAACACCCACACGTCTTTTCAATATGGTTTTCATTCCTTTTCTCTGAAGTTTTCTTAACTTATGCCCACTCTTTTAATGCTCTGCTTCTAATCTCTGAGATGAGGCACTAGATAATTAATCTTATTGAAACAATGTAGGGAATTTCCTGGAAGCCCAGAGGTTAGGACTTGGCTCTTTTACTGCTGGTGCCTGGGTTCAAGCCCTAGTTAGGGAACTAAGATCCCCAAGCTGCTTGGTGTGACCAAAAAGAAAAAAAAATTAGACATATCTGTTCATGGATTGGAAGACTTAATATTGTAAAACAAAGCAAAAAAAAAAAACACACACACACNAAAAAAAACACACACACACACACACAAAAAAAACAGACAACTTAATGTATATGATCAAGTTGATGCCAAAGGAGGATGCCAAAGACTTCTATGGTAAGATTCATGGGGTGTTTTACAGCCTTTTAAAGTCTCACAAGTTGGCTTAAAGCTCAATATTCAGAAAACGAAGGTCATGGCATCTGGTCCCATCACTTCGTGGGAAATAGATGGGGAAACAGTGGAAACAGTGGCTGATTTTATTTTTCTGGGCTCCAAAATCACTGCAGATGGTGACTGCAGCCATGAAATTAAAAGACACTTGCTCCTTGGAAGAAAATTTATGACCAACCTAGATAGCATATTCAAAAGCAGAGACATTACCCTGCCAATTAAGGTCCATCTAGTCAAGGCTATGGTTTTTCCAGTAGTCATGTATGGATGTGAGAGTTGGACTATAAAGAAAGCTGAGTGCCAAAGAATTGATGCTTTTGAACTGTGGTGTTGGAGAAGACTCTTGAGAGTCCCTTGGACTGAAAGGAGATCCAACCAGTCCATCCTAAAGGAGATCAGTCCTGGGTGTTCATTGGAAGGACTGATGTTGAAGCTGAAACTCCAGTCCTTTGGCCACCTGATGTGAAGAGCTGACTCATTGGAAAAGACCCTGATGGTGGGAAAGATTGAGGGCAGGAGGAGAGGGGGATGGCAGAGGATGAGATGTTTGGATGGCATCACCTACTCAATGGACATGGGTTTGGGTGGACTCCGGGAGTTGGTGATGGATAGGGAGGGCTGGCGTGCTGCAGTTCATCGGGTCACAAAGAGTTGGACATGACTGAGTGACTGAACTGAACTGAACTGAAAAGCTCACATGCCTTTTTCATAATGAACTCTAAGCTGGGTCTTGCTAGGGAAGACTGCTTCTTCATGGCCAAGTTCTGGAAAACAGTGGAGATGCTATAGAAAGAGTTTTTTTCCTTTATCATCTTTTCCCCACATCCAATAGCTTTAGAAAGAAATCTAATAGATTTCTAAAGGAAAATCCTGGCCACTTCCTAATAATTGTGCCTTTCCAGAATCCCAAATCAGCAGGAAAGATGGTGGCCGAGTTCAGAATTTAATGTCCATTTCGCTTTTGGCCCAGCACTGGCCAGTCCATGTTTTATGACTTACCTCTCCTCCCTTTTTTGTGAGTTCATATGAGAATTAGTTATAGAAAGTATCTTTCTTCCCTTCTCCTTCTACTGCTGTTGGTGACAAGAAGACAATAAAATCACTAAACAATAAAAATGATAGAAAACAATAAAATCACTTCTGCTCTTATCTCTAGGAAAGAAGTAATGTTTGTACAGGGCAGGATTTCAATCAGGACAGTGAGGAGGGTGTTAAAGGCTTAGGACACACACCTCCTAGTCTGATCCTGAAAATTTCTGGGCCTTGGTTTCTTCTCTATTTTGTTTTTTCCCTCATATTCTTATACTGTGGTGTCACACTATGGGATCTTTGGCCAGAGTCCCATTACTACTTTTTTCCTGGGCAAACCCAGTTTTTAAAGGTCTATTTTCACTGAGCTTAAAATATTTTTTTTAAAAACTAATTTTTTTCAGAAGACCAGAATCCTGTTTGGCAAGACCAGCATTGATTTTACTTCCAGGTGCAGAAGACAGCCACCAGAGTGACCTCTGGGACATATAATAACCCTGCCACATCCTCCCCAAACCCTTCCTTGAAATTCCATCCAAACAGCTCTAATTCTTAGATTTAACATTTTTATCTTCCATTAAAATGTAAATGCCCAGAGGGAGAGTAATGCCTTCAATGTTAAGTATTTATCCTTAGGGGGAGTTAGACACTTAATGACATGAGGGTTTTATAGGAGGAAGAGAGGAGAGTAAGAACACTGGGATGCCTACAACTCAGGAAGATGGGGTTGATGTTGGGAGTAGTTTTTGGTGGAGAGGAAGGGAGTATTGAAGGAGAAGATGTAAAAAGAAGGGCTAGAAACATCAAAGACGAACTTGGCTGACTCCACGGTCACCTAGAGCTCTGGCTTCAGGAAATATCAGTGGGGTACCTATTCCATTCTTTGGTTTATTAATCCTGGTTTCTTTGTTTGTATTATTGGTTTCCATTTCCCTGCCTGATCTACCTTATCAGAGCCAAGCACCTCTACCTGGGCAATATGATTGGCTAAGTTTGCTGGGTCCAAGTTTCTAAGTCATCTTAAGACTTGATGCATTTGTTCAATTGTTTGGCTCCCCTTCAAGGCTTATTATTTAAAAAACAAAAACAAAAAAACCCCAAAACTATCCTAAAGCTGACCATTTTCTCTTACTACTGTCCCCTCCTCCATTCACGTAATCTCTTTTCAAGTCACAAATCCCTTCCCTGTCTTTCAATCCATCTCCCTTTCTAGAGCCAGTTTTTACTTTTATTTTTTAAAACCTTGTATGCTACATCACCCACATCCAATGGCTCTTCTCCTTGACCATTAATCCTGGATGTAGAATCTTGTCAAATCTTATTTGAAATCAAAGTCCTCTTTAAACAGTCACTAAATCTCCTTCATCTTTCATGACAGAGATATCTTCAAGAAGTCCCTCCGATTTGTTGAACATGACCTCCTCTGCCTGGGTCCTTGCAGCCTTCCTTCAATAAAGTGGGCTTTCCCAGGTGTTCTCCTACCAAATCTTTTCAGAATGTTTCCAAGAGCTCCTCTACTGCACACTCCTTCTATCCCTAAACAAACCAGATGTTACCATGCTGAACTCCTATCTCTCTGCTTGTCTGAAGAGGGATCTTGAAAGAAATATGAAGGATGGTCTGGCTATTTTCAAATCCTTGGGAATTACTTCCAAATAAATGAATTTCAGTTACTGCCTCTTTACTTTGTCTGTTCTTCCCATGATTGCAAATTAAAAAAAAAAGTAAAATGACTAGCCATGTGTTTTCTACTGCTTTATATGATGTACTTATATTATACCCTGATTTTTTTCAAAGCTTGCCTCTAAGTCAGTTATCCTTAAATATAAACTTGAGATTTGAGGTTGCTCAATATACAGCATTCCTTTCAATGTATAATATGCCTGAATTTAGAATCGATTGAGAAGGGGTATAGATACATGAAGAATAAACCATCATGTTTAACACTTTGAGTAAGAGGATTTTCCATTGTCTTAGTCCTACATTAGATACTTTTTTCCATCCACTTTCTGAAACAGTTGAATAACACAGACTTCCTCCCTCACACTAATGAAGTGAAGTGAAGTCACTCAGTTGTGTCCGACTCTTTGTGACCCCATGGACTGTAGCCCACCAGGCTCCTCTATCCATGGGATTTTTCAGGCAAGAATACTGGAGTGGGTAGCCATTTGCTTCTCCAGGGGATCTTCCTTACCCAGGGATCAAACCTGGGTCTCCTGCATTGTAGACAGATTCTTTATCATTTGAGTCACTAGGGAAACCCAGAGCCCACTGTACAGGGTCAAATGGACTCTCTTGGCAGTCAGGCAGTTCCCAAAGAGAGGAGAGAGACACAGGGTCTTAGGCAAACACACCTATTTTACTTCTCCAAGTCCATCACTCAGGAAAGTCACTCCTCCTTGAAGAGTAAACATGCAAGGCATGGGGGAGGGACCAAGAGAAGAGTTCCATTAGAGGGAGGTTCAGATAGCAAGGGATAGGCTCTTCAACAATATGAGATTGCATAAGAATTAATTGCTTGTTTTAAAATGCAGATTTCCAAAGCTCAGTCTGATTCAAGACCTGAGGTTGGGCCAAAGGTATCCAAATATATATTTAAAAAATCCCAAATGATTCAGGTGTAGGTGGCTTGAGACCCCCACTTTGAGTAATAACATTGCCCTAAAGTCTTATAAGGTGTTCTCTTAAAAAAGGCATTAAATAGTCAAATGTTTTGGAGAAACTGGTTTAAAAAATAAAGCATGTTTCTTTTTTGATTTATAGTATTATAAATACTTGAGAGACAGATATGTGATACTTTCCAAAATTCTTTTCAGAATATCTGTTGATCACCTGAGGGGCACTGCTCCCTGTCTAACCCCGTTTGGAAAAGTGTGAGTTGGGTGTCTAACACAAAAGAAGTAACAATTATAATCTGTACTGGTTGGAACACACCTGAAGTTCAGTTTGAGGTGCTATTAAACTGTAAGAGAATTGCTGAAAAACCTGGGGCATGTTGAAAGAAGAGCAGGTTGGATTTGTATTAGTTCCCAGTCATCTTACCTGAACAATGGTTGAAAGAGACTTGAGAGTCTCCCAGGCTAAGATGGCAGCTCAAATATGCACATTTCAACTTACTCCCTGTCAAAACCCTACCGTAGCCATGGGAAAGGGAATCACAAGACTGGGAAATAAAGAGAGATGACAACAGTTGTGCTGGGAGCTGGAAAGCCTGCAGACCAATGGTAAATGACTTGGCAAAACCAAGCCTCTGAATCCAAAACCAGAGGGGAGAAAGCTGGGCATCAACATGCTACCCATCCCAGATTCCACAGAATGCACAGATGAAGAGGTCCACTCTCTCTTGAAACTGGGCACAGTGGTGGCAACGAGAATAAGTAGGATTGGGTAAAAACTGCTGGCGAAGCAATCAGATCTCTGGATCTTCTGAAAGCTATGTCACTGGGTAATTGACCCTCTCAACCCTACGTAAGACTAAAGATTTAATCTTTAAGGAGAGTAAAACAGAACTTTGGATTGGGTGTTGGCTGGCACAGATGTTAGTGTAATTGAAAATGAAGGTGTCCTACTGAAAACAAGGAGATAATCAATCTCTATATGTATTAAACGTCAAATGCTGGGTTTCCCAGTCATTTTTACCTCCAGTCCTCAGTCCCATAAGATACCAATGTCCCAGGCAGGAAATCCGGAGAATATACCTTAAGGAAACTGATTATCCCAAATGGAAAGACAAAAACCAAGACTTCGCCACAATACAGCCAAGCAGATCACCCTGCATGGAAGCTCAAAGTCAGAAAGCCTCATCACAGATGACTATAGCAAGGTTCTCAGTCCCTCAGGCAGTTTCAGACCCTTCCAGCTCTCCACTAGCAGGCAGTATCAGTTTCTCCTCTTCTTGAGACCGGGTAAGATTTGGGGACTTCTTCAATAAACGGACTGTGTTGCATGATTTTGTAGGCTAAGTCATAAAAGGTGATACGGTTTCTGCCTGGCCCTTTCTCTGGATTCTTGCTCTGAGAATCTTCCCATCATGCTGTGAGGAAGTCCAAACTTGCCTCCGTGAAGAGGATGACGCCCCCAGCCAAAGGCCAGCATCAACTACAAGATCCATGAGTGATGCATTCCAGCTCCTAGCATTGGAACTTTTCTGCTAAGGCCTTTGTTAGTCTGAAGCAGAAAGGCCATCCTTGTTCTGCCTGAATTCCTGATCCATAGAATCCATGAACAAAACAAATGGCTATTTTATTTTTATTTATTTTTGGCTGCACTGTGTGGCTTGTGGGATTTTAGTTCCTTGACCAGGAATTGAACCTGTACATCTTACAGTGAAAGTTCAGAGTCCTAACCAATGGACCACCAGGGAAGTCCCACAAACGGTTGTTTTATTAATTACTACACTTTGCACTAATTTGTTATAAAGTCATTAGTATAATAACTGGAATAAGCATTAATTAAACATTTAAACTTTAATTATTTTGGAGGCTATCTTCCCTAAACATTTCAAGATCCTTAGAAGAAGCAATTTGCTGTCTTGGAATTTATAAGAATTGTGTTTGTGTGTATGTATGAGGAGCAGGGAGATGAGATTATCATGGACTGTAAGTGGGTACAGTACTTGGTATGATCCATCATTCTCTTAAAAGCTTTTGTGGAATTTGAAACTATTTTCTTCTCTCTTTGATTAAAATAAATCATAGAGGATGAGACATGAGCTCATTATGAGAATAATAAGTTTCAGGATTTTTGTAAAACGAAGAGAAAGTTTTGAATAGGCTGGATAGGAATTCAAAGACTACTTATAATACATTCCAGAGCCCAGCAACTTTTTTCATATTGCCTGCTGTTTAGGATTATAGTCATCACTGCTGCGTTCAGTTACAGGTGGGGACATTATTTTGGAAACCTCTCTTTGTATTGTCTTTGTAACCTAGATCTATTGCCCATGACATTTTAGCTATTTAATAACTCTACTGTTCCAGCACAGCCTCCCCAAGGAGTACTTCAAGTTCCCAGTGTCCACCAACCTAAGCTCTCCGTAGGAGCAATGAAAAGCCACAGGTGCAAGAAATCTGAGGATTTCTTCTCCGAGGGGTCTCTCTTCAGTCAGCTCTGTTTTTGTCTTAAAATAGATCTTAGGCTCTATGGAGTAGTTAATCTTAGAAATTCAGAAATAGAAGATTAACCCCCAAGGATTAAGTGATTTTTCTAAAATATGTTAATTCCAAGTGATTGCTAATTTATTATCTTCTATCCTTAAGATGAATGACAATTTATCCTGCAAACTTCATATCGATTATTTTCACCAGGGAAGAACAAAAAATTTCCTTCTGAGTAAGGAAAACAGATATCTTTTCTCCAAATGAACAATAGAAAACAAAACCATGTTTATGTAGCTTACAAAAGGTGTGAGAGGGATTCTGAAGTTCCGTGGCTCACTCATCTGATGTCACATTTTTCATTTGAAAGAATATTGTTTCCAGCTTGTGCTTGTTATAAAAATAGGATTCCAAATATTTATGGAAATAAAAAATCATTTATCAGTCTCTCTCCTCCCAAAGAGATTTAAGGTTACCATACCACTGGCAAAATCTTATTGACTCAAGCAATACTTACTTTTATGTTACTTTTTGCTAGGCTTTTGATTGGTTCTGGAGAGACAAAGTCAAGTTAATTACACATGGAATGTGCCTTCAAAAAGTTTACAGTGTTATAGGGAGTTGGGCTTTTACAAAAACACTTAAAATGTAAGATATTAATAGAAAGTGAGATGGATCATGTGGAAGGCAGAGACACACTTGAGTGAAAGTTAAGAAGAGGGAGAGAAGTTTTGCATCTGGTCGTGAGAAAGCAAGAAGGTGGGATAAAGGAAAGAAGAGTCAGAGAAGTGTTTTCACGGTGAAGGTGGGCTTTAACGTAGCCCCCTGACCCCCAGCAAAGGATTTTTCCAAGTGAACAATAAAGCTTCAGTTTGTCTGTAATATCCAAACTAGATGTACATCAGTGAGGATATTTTAAGACAGGAGATTCCAGGGCTTCCCTGGTGGCTCAGTGGTAAAGAATCTGCCTGCCAATTCAGGAGACATGGGTTCAGTCCCTTGTCCGGGAAGATCCCACGGGCCATAAAGCAACTAAGCCTGTGCCCCATAACCACTGAGCCTGTGCCCTAGAGTCTGGAAGCCACAGCTACTGAAGCCCATGCACCCTAGAGCCCATGCTCTGCAACGAGAGGCCACCACAATGGGAAGCCTGCACACTGCAACTCGAGAGTAGCCCCTGCTTGCCACAACTCGAGAAAAGCCCTCGCAGCAAGAAGACTCAGCATGGCCAAAGATAAATAAATTCAATAAAATTTGAAAAGAGGATATCCCTGGACCCTCACCAGACCTAAAGACCCAGCCTCCACAGGGGCAGATGTGGGCAGTCATGTTTTTAATAGCTTCCTCTTGGGACTCTGGTTGTGGCTGGATTTGGGAATCTCTGGGATGAAGTGCAGGGTTCACAATAGGAAATGTTGGAGATAAAGTTGGGAAGGTTGATTGGTGCCAAATACCAGAGGGCATTGACTTCCAGAAAGCATGTGGGGTTTATTCATTCGTTAGTGGGAGGCCAGGAGAGAAGGCAAGACCCTTGAGTAATGAGGTAACAGATTAGTGTGGTGCTTTAAGAACAGTGATCTGCTGGTGTGTGGAAGATGGACTAGGAAGGAAATCTGACATAGAGAAAATAATTAGGTACTGCCTGTAATTTCTCATGACGAAGTAACTAAAGCACAGACTTTAGGAGTAGCTACTTCAGAACTGCATGGGTGTACTTCTAATCTCACTCTTGTCTTTTAGTTCTTATAACATCTCTTTGATCTTGCATCCCATTGAAGACACTCTCAGTGAACACCTAAACACTCCTGACCCAAGGTCTTGCTTTTTGGTTAAAATACATTGTGTTTCAATGTGTGAATGGTATTTGTTGTCATTATTTTTTATACATTTACTTATTTACTTAGTTTTGGTTGCACAGGGTCGTCACTGTTGTGTTCAGGCTTTCTCTAGTTGCAGGGAGGGAGGCCTACTCTTTTGTTGTAGAGCATGGGCTCCAGGGCTGTTGGTCTCAGTAGCTGTGGCACACGGGCTTAGCTGCCCCTTGGCATATGGAATCCTCTCAGACCAGGGATTGAACCCACATCCCCAGCATTGGCAGGTGGATTCCCAACCACTGTGCCAAAAGGGAAAGTCTGCTGCCATTGTTTGAAGGAACAAAAAGGTATGTTAAGGCCATGGAGTCCTCTGGGCTGTGGAATGCTTAGAAATGTCCCAACTCTGGATGTAACTGATTCCTTACCAGGAGTGGTAGAAGCTCTTGAATTTCTGTAACTGCCCAGCACATTGCATGAAAGCAGGCATATAGGAATCACTTACAAAGTTGCAGTTATTGATTTGAGTTCCAATTCCAGTTTTTGAAATGTTTGATCCTGTTCCTTGATTCTCTTGAGAAGTCCGAAAATGGTTTTCTGACACATTTCCTCTCTGATAACCTTTTCTGTGCAACGCCCCCCCACCCCCCCCCCACCCNCTCTGATTATCCAGGTCTTCAGATCTCACTAATCAGTCCCTTTTGATGAGCACAAAGAAGCCTGGGGACTTCTTGTTGGAATCACCTTGCTTTTGAACACACTGCACCTATTTGGGAAAAGGCTCAAATGTTTGGCAAATTGGGCTTCCCAGGTGGCTTCCCAGGGGTAAAGAATCTGCCTGCCAATGCAGGAGCTGCAGGAGTCGTGGGTTCGATCCCTTATTGCTAACCTTTCATGTGAATCCTTCAAGCAGGTAGAGGCAGATAGTCCTAGCTCCTCTGTATACAGGAACGTAATTAAATAAAAAGAAGAGAAAGGAAATGCTGTGTCCTTTTAAATGAAAACATCAGAGGAAGAAAAATGGTTATCTGTCTCAAAAATGTACTAGTTTAATAAATTCACGTTAAACTTAACCAAAAAGAAAAAAGAATAGAATGCAAATTAACCTTGAGAAGAGCTTAATATTGTCTACTGTGATCTCTACAGTGCTTGTTATGGGCTAAAGTGTGAAATTAAAAGTGTTAGTTGCTTAGTTCTGTCTGACTTTTTGTGATCCCATGGGCTATAGCCCATCAGGCTCCTCCATGCATGGAATTCTCCAGGCAAGAATACTGGAGAGGGTAGCCATTCCCTTCTTCAGGGGATCTTCCTGATCCAGGGATCCAACTTGGGTCTCCTGCATTACAGGCAGATTCTTTACTGTCTGAGCCACCAGGGAAGCTTAACTGTGTTCCCCCTAAAATACATATATTGAAGCTCTAGCCCCTAGTACCTCAGAATAAGACTGTATTTGGAGTTAGGGTTTTTAAAGAGGTGACTAAGTTAAAATAAGTCTGTTAGGGTAGGTTCTAATCCAAGAAGAATACATGTAGACATAAAGAAACTCCAGGGATGTGTGCAGAGAGAGAAATGACCATGTGAAGACACAGAGAGAAGGCAGCTGTCTGCAAGTGAAGGATTTTGTTGTAAAGGGGAGTGAAGCTCTAGTTAATCAACCTGCACCAGTAATACCATATTCCATCAAATATAGAACACCATCATTTGGAGCACACAATATTATTTTATACACCAACAAAAAAGAATAAATACTGATAAGTAAACTGTAATACACTATCAGTAGTAAGATGCCTTAAATTCCAGGGTAGTTCAAAAATCAAAAAGTGTATCTTAAAGTGAATGACATGAAATATAGAAACACAAGAAAATCGCTTAATGACCAAACTTTAAAAATATATGTATATATTGCAAAACATGGTAACTACCTGAGGTCTGCTGAAATCACTCTGCCCTTTAAGTTTCTAATACATTCATTCATATGCCAAATATGTGATGGACGGGGCCAGGATGTGTAAAGTTCGTCTCCAAATTTCTGGGACTTCAGAAGTGCATCCATCCTATTGCTAAACTTCTGTTTTCATTTCTGTGTTCCCCACTGACCATGGCCTCTTTTCCTCCTTATTTTAAAATATTTATTGCATTTTACTTTCATGTGTATTCAATTTTATTAGAAGTTCGTGGCAACAGAAGTAGTGAATATTACATAACTTAAAAGTTTTTTGCCACGTAACACAAAGAATTTCTTTCCAGCTGATATTTCCATATTATATTCCTCATCTATTAGGTCTTTTTTCTCTTCAACTGCTCTCTTCTGTTGTCATATACACTCCAATTTTGCTGTCTCTGTAAGCCCCTGACTACTTCAGGACGTTCATAACTTGTAAAAAAAATCTAAAGCAGCTTGTCAGTATATTTACCCCAGAAAGATAGTATGTTTGACCCCTTGGAGGCAAAGGGAGGCACATTGTATTTGTATTTGTCATTGCTGTACTTTTCATATAATAGACAGTAAACGGCACAGATCTTAAGTATTTGATTTGATGAATTTTGACAACTGTGTATACTAATGTAAGTACCAGCTTAAACAAAATTTAGAGTAGTTTCAGAAAATCTCCTGTGTCCCTTTTCAATTAATTAACAGCCCTCCCCGTCCACCGGTAACCACTTCCTAATTTCTGTCACCATAGATAAGTTTTGTTTAATATTGTACTTCACATAAGTGGAATCAGTGTGTGTTCTTTTGTGTCTGAACCCTTTTGCTTAACGATACAGCCACCATACAGTAATGATTCCCTCAGTTTTTTCCCCATGAGAACCATCTACCCTGGGTTTAGACAAAAAGAAGAGTATGCAAAAAAGCAAAATGGCTATCTGAGGAGGCCTTACAAATAGCTATGCAAAGAAGAGAAGCAGAAAGCAAAGGAGAAAAGGAAAGATATACCAATTTGAATGCAGAGTTCCAAAGAATAGCAAGGAAAGATAAGAAAGCCTTCCTCAGTGATCAGTGCAAAGAAATAGAGGAGAACAATAGAATGGGAAAGACTAGAGATCTCGTCAAGAAAATTAGAGATACCAAGGGAATATTTCATGCAAAGATGGGCTCGATAAAGGACAGAAATGGTATGGACCTAACAGAAGCAGAAGATATTAGGAAGAGGTGGCAAGAATACACAGAACTGTACAAAAAAGATCTTCGAGATCAAGATAATCACGATGGTATGATCACTCACCTAGAGCCAGACATCCTGGAATGTGAAGTCAAGTGGCCTTAGAAAGCATCACTATGAACAAAGTTAGTGGGGGAGCTATTTCAAATCCTGAAAGATGATGCTGTCAAAGTGCTACACTCAATATGCCAGCAAATTTGGAAAACTCAGCAGTGGCCACAGGACTGGAAAATGTCAGGTTTCATCCCAATCCCAAAGAAAGGCAATGCCAAAGAATGCTCAAACTACCACACAATTGCACTCATCTCACACACTAGTAAAGTAATGCTCAAAATTCTCCAAGCCAGGCTTCAGCAATACATGAACCCTGAACTTCCAGATGTTCAAGCTGGTTTTAGAAAAGGCAGAGGAACCAGAGATCAAATTGTCAACATCCACTGGATCATGGAAAAAGCAAGAGAGTTCCAGAAAAACATCTATTTCTGCTTTATTGACTATGCCAAAGCCTTTGACTGTGTGGATCACAATAAACTGTGGAAAATTCTGAGAGAGATGGGAATACCAGATCACCTGACCTGCCTCTTGAGAAACCTATATGCAGGTCAGGAAGCAACAGTTAGAACTGGACATGGA